>JAQZBX010007231.1:0-51103 GCA_029593785.1 Cabassous unicinctus | reverse complement strand
TGTAGGCCATTTTCCATCAGAATATACCATGCAGAACTGGGTGGGAAAGAGTGTGGTCTGTGATGTGAACTGCAGTCTATGCTCGGTGGCAAGGCCCCAGGATGTGTATATCCATTGCGGGTGTAGTACCACACGGATGGGGAATGGTTGTGTGGGGTGTTTTTGGGGGTGTGGGTGGTGGGGAGCATGGAAATCCCTGTAGTTTCTGAGTAATATTTCGGTAATCTAGGCACCTTTATAAAATGTATATATATATATATAACAAATAACATTTATGTAAACAAATGCAAAAAAAATTAAAATTAAAATTAAAAAAAAAAAAAAAGAAATCCCCATTGTAAAAGCCAACCCAATTCTGGTATATTGCTTTTGGCATGCTAGCGATCTAGAACAGATTTTGGTACCAGGAAAGTAGGGTACTGCTATTACAAATATCAAAAATGTGGGAACAGCTTGATAAATGAGTAAGGGGAAAATTCTGGAAGAATTGTGAGGTACTTGATAGAAAAGGCCTAGATTGCCTTGAAGAGACCGTTGATAAAAATATGGATGCTAAATGTACTTCTGTTGAGACCTTAGAAATAATGAATGTGTCACTGTAAACTGGAAGAAAGATGACCCTTGTTTTCAAGAGGCAGAGAACTTGGCAAAATTGAGCACAGCTTGGCTATTTAACTAAGGATATTTCCAAACTAAATGTGGAAAGTTCAGCCTAGCTGCTCCTGCAGCTTATAGTCAAATGTAAGTGGAAAGAGTTAAACTGGGAACTGAAATCCTGGGCACAAAGAAACCAGAAACTGATGTTTGGAAAATGTGTCCCCAGAGACTAGTGCTCCATGTGAGGGTTTAAATGGATGCATTTAGCCATTTCCGTGCAAGGCAAATTGGAAATGCAGTTATCCAGGAAGATCTGTGGAAAGTCCTACTCTCTGATGTTTTGGACCCCTGTGTATTACATGCATAACTGACAAGTTTTTGCAAGAGCTGTATGAAAGGAACCATTGTCAGCCTGGACTAAAAGAGACAGAAAAGATACAGATTGAAGGGAAAAAATGACTTCAAAGACAAAATCACGGAAGCTGAGGTCTGGACTGAAGATATCTTCTCAGGACAAGAGAGAAGACCCAACTATGTATGAGGAAAGGGTGAGCTTGGAGAGGGAAGGCCTTCTGCCCTATTGTTCAAGGAGAGTGTTACCATACCAGGTTTCTCTTATGCCTTGGGGATTGCAGAGAGGTTGGCCACCACCCCAGTGTTTGATGACAGTGGAGCCTAGAGTCCGCACCAACCTGAGGTTTAAGAAGGGTGGTGCCTAGAATCCAGCTGTCACGCCTATGCCTGAAGATGTTGGAGCCTTCACCCCAGTGTTTTGGGAAAGCATGGCCACTGCACAAGTACTTGGAAAGGTTGGGGCTGATGCTCTATCAAGCCCAGAGGATAAAGCACCATTCTTTAGATGACTCTCAGAGTCATCTAAATGGAGTATACCCTTCAAGGTTTGGGCATTGTTTGAACCTGTGGCCCCTGTTTTCTTCCCAATTTCTCCCTATGGCAATGAGAAATTTTATCCTATGACTGACCCTCCATTGTATACTGGAAACATATAACATATTCTCTAAGTTTCACAGTTCCACAACTGGATCAGAACTGTGTCCCAAGACAGACCACATCTATAACCAATTTTGATGAGACTATGTACACTTAATTTGTTAGTGACATGATTTAAGGCCCTTGGGATATTTTGATTGAATAAATGTATTTTGCATATGGAAAGAACATGTATTTTGGGGGTCTAGATGGTAGAGTGTGATGGTTTGAAGCTGTATGTACCCCAGAAAAGTATGTTCTTAAAGTTAATGCATATCTATGAGTGTGGACCCACTGTAAGTAGGATCTTTTGGTGAGTAGAATTTTATTTTAAATTAAGCTCTGTCCCACATCATTCACTGTGGGTCTTAATTCTCTTATTTGAGTACTTTATAAGAGAATGAAATTCAGACAGAGAGAAAGCCATGGGAGCAAGAAGCTGGAAGCAATGAAATACAGAAGAGAACGGAGAGACAAGCAAATGCAACCATGTGCCTTGCCATGTGACCAAAGAGTCACATATCACCAGTAGCTGGTCTTCAGGAAGAAGGTATTATCTTGATAATGCCTTGATTTGAACATTTTCATGGCCTCAGAACAGTAAGCTTATAAATTAACAAATCCCCATATACTAGTATGTGGTACTTGAAATATACCAACCAATTTCTGGTATATTTCTAATATATTGCTTTTGGCAGCCTAGCAAACTATAACAGCTGGATTGTTCTGCTATCTGTGTGGTTGCCCTACTTCCAAACCTGTGGAGGTCATTTCCTTGTGAATAAAGTTTCCTTTAATTATCTGAGTTTGAAATATGTTCTTTGTTTCTTATTGGGACCTGTCTTCTCCACTGGTCCACATTCCCCCTGAAAGAATCTGATGGCCACAAATAACCATAGAATAAAACCTTAGCTCTGTTTGCCAGAAACATATGAGCCTGGCATTAGACAGTTGTGATAGTTTTTCACTGGTCTTGCTAGTCCCTTGATGCCTTGGAGGAATGAGATTTCTTGAGGAACATGCTGAACTCCCACGTATTTCACATTAAGCATCCCCTAAATCCACAGCTTAGGCAATATCATTTCTTAGAAGTAGTCTGATGCATAGAAAAACAAGGCATTATTGGGAACATTTAGTTCCTCCAAAGGCACTTATCTGTCTGCAGGTTCATAGACCCACTTCCATTTGAATCTTCAAAAAATAATCTGTCCTTTATATAGTTTCATTTTTCTAGTCCTTAAATATTTGAAAGTAACTACTCTTTTGAAAACATAACTTTCCATTTCAAAATAAGATCACATGTATCAATGAAAATTGCAAATCTTAAGTTTTTAGATGAAAATAATTGTATTATCCAAAAGATTGGTTATACTCTGTTTTACTTTGCTGAAGGCTGCCAAAGTGATAAACCAGAAATTGGTTGGCTTTTACAATGGGGATTTATTAAGTTATAAGCTTACAGTTCTAAGGCTGTGAAAATGTCCAAATCAAGGCTTCATCAGGATTGCTTCTTCCCAGGAAGCAGCTGTGGGCAATCAGGCACATGGCAGAGCACAATGATGGCATCTTTCAGTTTCTGCTTCCATGGGTTCTGTTGATTTCAACTTCTGGCTCCTGGGGCTTTCTATCTCACCTGCTGGGTTCCTCTCTGTCTCTGCAGCTTTTTCCTGTGTCTACAGCTTTTTATTCCTCCATTTATAAAGGACTCCAGTAAGAGGATTAAGACCCATCCTGGGTCATGCAATCTAATCAAAGGCCCTTAACTGAAGTAATTTAATCAAAAGGTCCCACCTACAATAGGTACACAAGAATGGAATAACTACAAGGACATGATTTTCTGGGGTCCACAAAACCTTCAAACTGCCACATATTCCATACATTTTATTTGGTTTGCTTTTGGGCAAGTGAACATTTTTCTCTTAATTCTGCTTTCCTTGAACTTAAACTAATGCTTATGCTGATTTCTCTCCCTAAAAACAAATGATATCCTCTTAACCTTATCGCCCTTTACACTTCTTCATTATTGCAGAAGTCACTCTCTTCTCTCATTATGTAATTTGGTCCATTTCACATTGCCTTTTTTTTTTGCAGTTTATCTGTCCCTTCTGATCTTACTTATCTCTCCCATAGCTTGTTCCCTAAAATGTTAATGGTGTTCCCTAACATGGATAGGCCAATTTGATATTCTATTCTTCCACCAATCCAATATTTCTTCCTGGACTAATTGCTTTTTCTTTGGCTTCACTGAAAATTAGACTGTATTTATAATTTCAGCATAGAATAGTAATTATGCTGGAATATGTTCTTTGATGCTTCACATAAAAGCTAGGTTTTAGTAATTATCCAAACTTAGTGAGTTTTGTTTTTCTCTTCTGTAAAGAGAATTTCCAGGTAGTTAAGCAAATGCTTATGTCCAAATCTCTCTAACCATCCTCCAAAACTATACAGATAAATAACAAACAAGTCAACCACACAACTCCCATTGTTTCAATATAGCAACAAACTTTAAATTACCTGTATGTGAAAACAATAATAACATAAAATAAATACAACTCCCAGGCTACCTATTTATCAAGCCCTGATACAAATCTTTCCAAGTTAGGGAGGTCCAGAAAATCTGTGCTAAATTGAGAACAATAGATTGAGATAAAATCACCACCAGAATGAGAAAGTCTTCCTTTTGTGCAAAAATACTGGAAATAGACTTCAGGTAGGTAATAACACTAACATTAGGAAAAGGATTTAAAACTGCACATAGGATTCAAGGAGAAAGACATCGAAGAAAACCAAACAGATGTATAATTAGAGACACTGGACAGGAAAAACAAAACAATGAGCAAAACTAAAATTTAAAATTATAATACCCCCCAAAATTTCCAGAAATAAAAGACCTGAATCTCCACATTCAAAGAGCCCACCAAGTACCTGGGAAAACTGGTCTACAGTAATCAAATTAGTAGCATTTGCTTTCATTAAAAATTTTATTTATTTATATATTTTGAAAGAAACTTTAGATTAAATAAATGTTACATTGAAAATATAGGGGGATTCCCAAGTACCCCACTCCCACAGAAACATCTTTCATTAGTGTGATACTTTTGTTACAATTGATGAATACATATTGAAGCATTGCTACTAACCATGGTCTATAGTTTACATTATAGTTTACACTCTGCACTACACAATTTTATAGGTTTTGACAAAATGTATAATGGCCTGTGTCTGTCAATGCAATGTCATGCAGGACAATTCCAATGTTCCAAAAATGCCCCATGTTACACCTATTCTTCCCTCTCAGTAACATTTGCTTTTAAAAATCTTAGATTTTAAAGATGAAAATAAACACCTCAGGGCCTCCAAGAAAAATTATCAAAGAATTTACAAGGGAAAGAGAATTACTGGCCTCACACTTTTAAAGCAACATACAAAGCAAGTAGAACTTTTAAGAAACTCAAAGAAAGTGTCAACAAAGGATTTTATACCTAGCCAAGTTGTCCTTCAAGTATCAAGGCTTTAGAAAAATAGTTTTAAACATTCAAGAACTTGGAAACTTCTTTGCCCATGAGTTCTTCTTGAGAAAACTAGTACAGGGTGACCTTCACCCAGCAAGGATATAAGTGGGAAAACTATGGCAAAAGGACTGATGGTGAAGATTTCATATATTTAACTATAGATATAAGATGAAAACAAAGGTGGGGACCAGGTTGAAGGAAAATATGTAAATGTTATATTTTTTTCTGAAAAAGAAATATTTCAACTAAAAATATTGGAGGAGAAAGAAAAAGGAAAGAGAAAAGTTAAATAAGCCTATTGATTATTGTATATACAACAGCTAGTAGTCACTAAAACTTGGTATTAATACCAAAAACCCAGATAATGAAAGCTTATATAAGAAAATAGGGATTATAAAGTATGAGTACTAAGATAAACACTGGAACAAAAATTCAAAAGTTCCTAAAAACAAAAATATTTTTAATGAGCAAAGAAAATGTTTAACATAGAAAAAGAATGCAATACAATAGCATAATGCATGTAGCAAATATAAAGTAATACGTAGTTGATTTTAAACATACCAGTCATATCAATAAATGAATATGGGATTAAATCAACTAGTAAAAGAAAAAAATCTCAATTTGACTCACAAACCAAGACCCAATTACATGTTGTGTACTTATGAAAACAAAGTTATTCCAAGGGGCTGCAAATAAGGTGAAAGTCAAATGGAAACAATAAGAAAACTGGGGTTGCAATATTTATATCAGGTAAGCCTAATTAGAATTCAAGCCAGAAAGCAATAAACTTGACAAAGGACACTTTTTAACACTGAAAGCTGCAATTCAAATAAATGCATAAGTTATTAATATCTATGTATCAAATAATACAGCAATCATTTTTGTAAAGCAGAAATTACAAGAGATTCAAAGAGCCATAGAACTACTTATACTAAAAGACTTTAACACTGCCCTTTCAGTAAAAGACCAACTGTACCCAAAATAATTAAGGTTATAGATGATAAAAACATAATCAATTGGATATGATTTGTGAACATATATTGAAAGTTACAGTCTGATAATAGAGTACACCTTTACCTCAAACACATAAGAAACCCTCACAAAAATCAATCATATATTAGATAATAAAGGACCTATACTTTTCATAAGTAGAATTGTTACAAACAGCACTTTCTGAATACAATGCAATAAAACTTAGAAATTAATAACATAAAATAAAGTTCTCATGTTGAAAATTTAAAAGTTAATTGTTAATTAAAAGTTAAATGATAGAATTCATTTAAAAATCATATTAATGGAAACAACATATCAGGATCTATGGGATATGTTAAAAGCAGAGATAAGATGAAAATTCAGAGCCACAAATATTTACATTAATAAAAATGAAATTAAAAAAGAATTAAAATGGGATAATAATACATATTTTGGTTTGTGGAGAATATTATGTAAATTAATATATATAAAATACTGAGCATATGCTTGGCACACTGTAATAACAGAAAATGTCACTAAATTTCTAATTAGTGCTCTGCAAACCTTAACATATGCATTACAATGACCACTGAGGACTGTAACACTGTTCTAGCCTCCCTCACACCTCTGCTACTCTACTCAAGACCAAGGCTGCCTAATCACAGCCCTCTCCCTTTCTTGTCTCTCTACCTACAAATTGTATTCATCACATCCTCCTCTCTCCCCCAAGGCTTCTCTGAAATTTTCCACTATTTTGGCCCCATTTGTTTAGATTTCAGAGGAACAGTTGCCTCTCCTCACACCATGACTAAGTTCTTTATTTAACTTTTAACCTTAACCCTTCCTGCCTAATGATGCACTTTAATTAAGATGGTACTTCTTTTTTGCTTCTACAGCATTTACTTCCTTCATCTCAATTTGAAAACATGCTTTATCAAAAAAAAAAAAAAAAAAAGAAATCATCCTGTCTCAACCTAGGTAACTTCTCAAGCTGTTTCTTAAATTGCTTTTTATTTAACTATTTCATAAAATAGTATTTATATTCATAGCTTATACCTTGGAGGATTCACTCTTAAAATGTTTACTTTCTCTCTTCTGTCACATCACTTGAGTAAAATTTTAAAATTTAATCTTTTACCTCCAAATCACCAAGCAATGATTTGTTCTTAACTCTTACTTTCTTTGAGTTCTCAGTTTGAATTGAGACAGAAAACACTGCTCCTTACTGCAAACATCACCGTCTTCAAGTCATATGATATAGTACTTGTTTTAGTTTGCCAAAGGGCTGCCGATGCAAAGTACCAGAAATGAGTTGGCTTTCATAAAGGGAATTTATTTGGGATAAAAGTTTACAGTTCCAAGGCTGTAAAATATCAAAATTAAAGCACCACCAGAGGTTCTTTCTCACCAAAGTCAGCTGCCACGTATTGAGGCAAGATGGCCACCAATCTCTGCCGAGGTTTGAGCTCAGCTGAGGACAACAAAGTGTAAGGCTCGTCTCATTCAAGAATTCCCACCTCAGTCTTGGCTACTCTGATTTCTTCCTGAAGCTTGAGCTCAGCTGAGGGCAACCAGGCATATAGCAGGGCTTGTCTCCTCTTGAGCTTCTCTGTGGGGCCACCCTCTTGGGGATGTCTCTCCCTGCAGCCCAGCTGTGAGTAAACCTGGAGTTTTTTCTCTCACACATGGCAGGATCAAATATGGTGGCTTCCTTTCCCTGTCTCTGTCTGTCTCTGTCTGTGTCTCCTTTTACATAAGACTGAGCAAGATGACAGAGACTCAACCTGAGTCACACATCACTGATGAAGTCCAATCAAAGGCCCTAAAGCAAGAAGCAGATGTGGCTCAACCAGTTGGGTGCCTGCCTACTACATGAGAGGTCCCAGGTTCAGGTCCCAGTGCCTCCTAAAGTAGACGAGCAGACCCCACAACCCACCACAATGATCAGATGCTTAAACGAGCAGATGCCACAAGCTAGCAGACACCGCAAACTGTGGGGAGCAGATGTGGCTTAAGCCATTGGGCACTTGCCTCCCATGTGGGAGGTCAGTTTCCAGTGCCTCCTGGAGAAGGCAAGCAAACAATGAGCAGACAGTTGGGAGAACCATCTGGGAGAGGGGGGGATAAATAAAAAATAAATATATATATAAAATAATAAATAAATCTTAAAAAAAAACAGCAAAAAAAAAAAGCCCTAAAGCAATATAATCAAAGGGCCCTCAACTGAATTTAATGCAATCAAATGATATTACACCCACAGGAATAGATGTTTAAAAACATAATCTTTCTTTTTTGGGGATTCATAAAATAATCTCAAACTGCCACTGTTCTCTATTAGATATTTTCTTACTACTCTGCTGGACCTTCCCTGCCATTGGATTTTCCAAGTCTCTTTTTCAACTCTTCTCATGTTGTCTACAATTCACAAAGGTTACAAACCTAAGGCTTACCCTGATTCAATTTTCCATTACATCCCACTTCTGGTCACTTACAAAATACTTCTATTTTTTTCCTTCAAAATGGGTTTCACATTTGTCTTTTCCTTTCCATTTCTACTCCTACCATTTTCATTCATATCTATACTATAACAATAATTTCCTAACTCTTCTTTCTGCCTTAGAATGATCATTTTTTGTTCCATCTTGCACCTTTCACAATTTTATCCTGAAAGTATCTTTTTTCTTTTTTAAATTCTTATTGTGGTAACATAAATACAACTCAAAATCTCCCACTTTAACCTCTTTCAAGTGTTCAATTTAGTGGTATTGGTTATATTCACAATGTTGTGTTACATCACCACCATCCAATATTCAAATGTTTTCATCACCCCAAACACAAACTCTGTACCTATTAAGCAATAATTCTCCATTCCTTCCACCACTCTTGACCCCTAAAACCTGTAATCTACTTTCTGTCTATATTTGTTTTATCTAGGTATTTCATGTAAGTGAAAACTTACATCATTTTTCCTTTTGTGACTTAAAGACATCACTCAGTATGATGTCTTTAAGGTTCATCCATGTTGTAGCATGTATCAGAACTTCATTTCTTTATATGGCTGAATAATATTCCACTGTATGTATATATCTCATTTGTCTATCCATTCATCTGTTGATGGACCCTTGGATTGATTCCACCTTTTGGCTATTGTGAATAATGCTGTGACAAGCATTGATGTTCAAATATCTATTTGACTCCATGCTTTCAATATTTTTGGGCATATACCTAGAGGTCAGCTTGCCAGTTCATTTGGTTATTCTATGTTTAACTTTCTAAGGAACTGCATAAATAAAATTAAGGCATAATTTTCACAGTGGCTGCACCATTTTATAATCCCACCAACCACATAAAGAGTTTCCAATTTCTCCACATACATGACAACACTCGTTATTTTGTGTTTTATTTTTAATAAAAAAATAGTAAGCATGAAGTGGTACCTCAAAATGGTATTGATTTTTTAAAAACAGTTTATTGAAGTATATCATTCATACATGAACATACATAAACTATAAGTGTTCAGTAAACATCGTGGACTTACAAAACAAATATGCATAACATTATACAGGGCTTCCACACATCACCCCCCCACAAGCACCCTGCATTGTTGTGAAACATTTGTTAACAAATCATGAAAGAGCATCATCAAAGTATCACTACTAACTATAGTCTGTATCTTCCTCTCCTATACATTTTTTTAAGGATTTATTTACTTATTTATTTACTTTTATCCATTTTTACCCTCCCTCCATTTTTGCTGTTTCTGTGTCCATTCGCTGGGTGACTCTGTGTCCATTTCCTGCCCTCTCTTCTCATCCTTCTCCTCCTGTCTTCACTGGGATCCGATCCTCAGAACCTCCAATGTGGGATAAAGGCATCCTACCACCTGCACCACCTTAGTTCCTGGTTTTTCAGCGTGTCTCGTCTTGGCTCTCCCTTGTGCCACTCTCCTGTTACGTCATCATCTTGCTGCGTTGTTAGCAGAGCCTGGCAGCGCATCCTCAGGCAGGGCCTAGTGGCCACGCACCTTCTCTCTCTCTCTCTCTCTCTCTCTCTCTCTCTCTCTCTCTATATATATATATATATATTTTTTTTTTTTTTTACCGCGTGGTCCCGGGCTCAAACCCAGTTCCCTCCAAATGGGAGACAGACGCCCAACCATTTGAGCCACATCTGTCCCCCTGCTATATATCTTAAGGTTGACAAAAGCTACCTAGAGTTACAGTCATTTCCCATACAGGATGGTCATATAATAAATCAGGCTTACTTTTCCACCAGCATTCCAAAACCCAGACCTGGGGAGAAAAACTAATTCTGGGGACACATGATGGTTTCTAATATAATGACTGTTTAGCCTACCCTGATTATCACAAAATCAGGACAGTGGGAATATTCTCATGGTATTGATTTTTATTTACCTGGTAATCAGTGATGTTGAGTATCTTTTCATGTGCTCATTGGCCATTTGTACATCTTCCTTGGAAAAATACCTATTCAAGTCTTTTGCCCATTTTTAAAGTGGGTTTTTGTCTTTTTTTTTTTATTTGTAGCAGTTCTTTTTTCTAGATATTATATGCTTATCAGATATATGGTTTGCAACCATTTTCTCCCATTCTGTAGGATATCTTATTCACTTTCTTGATAATGTCCTTTGATGTACACATTTTTAAATTTTGATGAAGTCCATTTTATCTACTTTTATTTCTCATGCATTTGCTGTCATCTAAAAATCGCTGTCAAACCCAAGGTCATGAAAGTTTCACACTGTTCTAAGTGTTTTACAGTTTTAATGCTCATGTTTAGTTCATTGATCCAGTTTAAGTTAATGTTTTTTGTATATGGTATGAGGAAGGGGTACAAATTCATTATTTTGCATGTGGACATCCAGTTTTCCTAACATCATTTATGAAGAGACCATTATTTCCCATTTAATGTATGAGGTATTATTGTCAAAAATCAGTAGGCCATACATGTGTGGGTTCATTTCTTACCTCACAATTCTATTCCACTGGTCTATATATCTACTTTTAAACCAGTACCACACTTCTTTGATTATTGTGACTTTTTAGTAAGTTTTGAAATCCAGATATGTGAAATCTCCAACTGTGTTCTTCTTTTTTCAATATTAGTTAGGCTATTCAGGGCCTTTTGGGATTCCATATTAATTTAAGTATAAGCTTTTCCATTTCTTCATAAAAGTACTTCAGGGATTTTGATAGAGATTGCATTGAATTTGTAGATCAAATTGGGTACTACTGGAAGATTATAAAATCTTCCATCCATGAACACAAGGTGTCTTACCACTTACTTAGGTCTTCTTTAATTTCTTTCATAAGTGTTTTGTTGTTTTCAGTGTACAAGTCCTTCAACTCCCGAGTTAAATTTATTTCTAGAAATTTTATTTCAAATGTTATTATAAATGGATTTTTTCAATTTGCATTTCAGATTGTTCATTGATGGTGTATAGAAACACAATAATTTTTGTGTGTTAATCTTGTATCTTGTAACTTTGCTGAATTTGTTTATTAACTCTACTGGTTTTCCTGTGAATTCTTTGGGGTTTTCTATATAAAGGACAATGACATCTGTGAATAGGGATAGTTTTACTTCTTTTCTACTTTGGATGTCTTTTATTTCTTTTTCTTGCCTAATTGCTCTGGCTAAAACATCCAGTACAATATTGAATAGCAGTGAAGGCAGTACGCATCCTTGTCTTGTTCTTGATCTTAGGGAGAAAGCTTTCAGTCATTAATCATTGAATATGATGCTAGCTGTGTGTTTTTTGGCCATGGTAAGGAAGTTACCTTCTATTCCTCTTTTTCTCACAGTTTTCATCTTGAAAAGGTGTTGGTTTTTATCAAATGCTTTTTCTGCATCAATTGAGATGATCATGTGTTTTTTATTTCTTCATTCTGTTAATGTTGGATATTACATTGATTGGTTTTATGTTGAACCAACCTTGCATTTATGGAATAAAGCACACCTTGCCATTGTGGTGGATTTAGTTATGGACCCCAGAAAACAAACCATGACCTTAATCTTAATCTGCCTTTTTGTGGGTGTGAACATATTGTAAATTTAGCACCTCTTGAAGATTTTATCTTTAGTTAAATTGTAACCCAACTGAATGAGGCTCAGTCTTAATCTGCATTATTGCAGACCAATTAAAGAGGAACCAGAAGTCACAGAAACTAGGCAAAAGGAGAGGACTTCTCCATGTGACTTGAAGCAGAGATTCAAGCAAAAGAACCCAAAAGATTGTGGCAGGCCACACCAGAATGCTATCAACCCTGGTGGAAGACTTCTGTTTCTTGAACCATGAGACAATAAATTCCCATTGTTTAAGCCAAAACTGGTTTGTGGTATTTGTGATAACAGCTCAGGAAAACTAAGACAGTCATAGTGTATAATTCTTTTAATACACTGTTAGATTCAATTAGCTAGTATTTGGTTGAGAATTTTTTGCATCAATATTTGTAAGAGAAATTAGTCTGCAGAATTCTTTTTTTGCTATATCTTTATCTGGCTTTGGTACCAGATTAATGCTAGCTTCACTGAATTAGCTAGGGAGAGTACCATCCCCTTCAATTTTTGTGAGAGATTGTTGTTATGTCTTCTTTGAATATTTGATACAATTGTTTAATAAAGCCATCTCATCCTTTACTCTTCTTTGTTGGGAGGATTTTTATTACTTATTCCTACACTTTATTGTTACGGGTTTGTTAGTATTTCTATTTCTTCTTGAGTCATTTTATGTAAATTGTGTTTCTAGGAGTTTGTCCATTGTCTCAGATTATCTGATTTGTTGGCATACAATTATTCATAGTATTCCCTTATAATCCTTTTACTCTCTGTAAGATAAATTGTAATGTTCATTTTCATTTCTGATTTTAATTATTTGCATTTTCTCTTTTTTTTTCTTTGTCAGTCTAGCTAAAGCTAAGTCAATTTGATTGTTCTTTTCAAAGAATCAACTTTTGGTTTTGTTGATTCTCCCTAATGTTTTTCTTTTTAATTCTCTATTTCATTTATCTCCTCTCTGATCTTTATTTCCTTCCTTTTGCTAATTTTAGGTTTAGTTTGCTCTTCTTTTTCTAGTTCCTCAAGATGATAATTTAGGTAATTGGCTTGTGATCTTTCTTTTTTTTATAGTGTAGGCATTTACAGCTATAAATTTCCCTCTGATCTCTGCCTTTGCTGCATCCCATAGCTTTTAGTATATTGGGTTTTCATTTTCATTCACATCAAGATATTTTCTAATTTCCCTTGTGATTTCTTCCTTGACCCATTGATTGTTTAAAAGTGCCATGGGAAACAGATGGAGCTCAAGTGGTTGAGCACCTGCTTCCCATGTATGAAGTCCAGGGTTTGATCCCCCAGCACCTCCTAAAAAAAAAAAAAAAAAATGGAAAAACGCAACTTTCATTGGGAGGTGGACATAGCTCAGTGGTTGAGTACCTGCTCCCCATGTTCGAGGTCCTGGGTTCAATCCCCAGTACCTCCTGAAAAAAAAAATGTGTTGTTTAATTTCCACATATTTATATTTTTCTAGATTTCCTTCTGTTATTTCTAGCTTCATTCCATTGTGTTCAGGAAAAATGTTTTATATTATTTCAATCTGTTTAAATTTATTGAGAATTGTTTGTGGCCTAACATATGGCATATGCTGAAGAATGATCCACGTGCCATTGAGATATGTGTATTCTGCTGTTGTTGGGTGGAAGATTTGGTATATATGTCTGTTAGGTCCAGTCAATTTAGTATTTTTCAAGTCATGTGTTTCCTTATTGATCTTCTGTCTAGATGTTCTAGCCATTATTGAAAGTGCTTTATTAAAGTCTACAGCTATTATTGTAGAACTGTGTATATCTCCTTCCAATGTTGTCAGTGTTTGCTTCAAGTATTTTGGGACTCTGTTATTAGGTGCATATATGATTATTATTGTTATATATTCTTGGTGGAATGACCCATTTAGTGATATACAGTGCCCATCTTTGTCTCTTGTAACAGATATTTTTACTTAAAGTCTATTTTGTCCAATATTAGTAGTCATTTCAGCTTTCTTTTGGTTACTGTTTGCATGGGATATTTTATAATTCTTTCACTTTCAACCAATTTGTGTATTATTGTATGTCTTGTATCTTTTTTCCCCTTATTTCCTCTATGGCTGCAATCTCTTGTGTATTGCTGATCTTTTTTATTGAAACAGTTTGATCTCCTTCTTATAACCTTTTCTATATATTTTTAAGACATTCTCTTTGTGTTACCATGGGTTTTATATTTAACATCCTAAGTCTATAATACTTTATTATGAATTGATAACAACTTAACTTCAATAACATACACAATCTCTGCTCCTATAAACCTCTGCCCCATCTCTTTATTTTATTTTTGTCACAAATTTCATCTCTATATTTCCTGTGCCCAATAACATAGAAATATGACTATAGTTTATACAGTTGTATTTAGATCATGAAAGAAATAAAAAGTAGAGTTACAGACCAAAAGTTGAACAATACTGGTATTTGTATTTACCTATGTCATTACCCTTATCATGGGTTTGTATTACTTCAAATGGTTTCAAGTAACTCCCTAGTGTCCTTCCTTTCATCTTGAAGGACTATCTTTAACATTTCTTGTAGGGTAAGTTTGTGATAATGAACCCTCTCACCTTTTGTTTTTCTGATAATATCTTGATTTCTTCCTCATTTTGAAGGACACTTTTGCATAGTATAAAATTCTTGGTTGACTTTTTTTCCTTTCAGCATTTTAAATATGCCATCCACTGCTTTCTGGCTTCCATGGTTTCTGGTGAGAAATGTACAGAGTCCTACTGAGGATCCCCTGTATGTGACTTCTTCTCTCTTGCTGCTTTTCGGGTTCTCTTTATCTTTCGTCTTTGACAGTTTAACAACAATGTGTCTTAGTGTGAATCTCTTTGAGTTTATCCTATTTGAAGTTTGTTGGACTTCTTGAATGTTTATAGTCATTTCTTTCATCAGATGGGGAAGTCTTTAGTCATTATTCATTCAAGTATTCTTTCTTCCCCTTTCTATTTCTCTTCTCATTCCAGGTTTTGCATAATGTGTATATTGGTACATCTCCTGTTCTCCCACAGGTCCCTTAGACTCTGCTTACTTCTTTCATTCTTTTTTATTTCTCCTCTTCAGACTGAATAATTTCAATAACGCTATATTCAGGTTCACTGATTCTTTCTTCTGCCTGTTCAAATCTGCTGTTATTTTTCTCTAATATATACACATGAATACACACACACACACACACACACACACACAAGGGATTGAACCTGGGACCTCCTATGTAAGAAGCAGGTGCTCAACCACTGAGCTACTACTCATCCCCCCCTCTAATATATTTTTAAATGGCTATTATTGGGATTTTTATCTCCAGAATTACTGTTAGGTTAGTTTTTAAAATTTTGGATTCCTTCTTTAGTTCATGCATCATTTTCCTGATTTCCTTTAGTTCTATTCCCATGTCATTTAGCCCATTGAACTTATTTAGGAGAGTTAACATCTTTATTCCAATGTCTGGGTTTCTTCAGGGATAATTTCTATCATTTTATTTTGTTTTGCTAAACAGGTCAGCTCTTCCTGTTACTTTGTATGCCTTATGATTTTGTTGTTGTTGATGTCTGGACATTTGAATATTTTAAATGTGCAAACTCTGGAAGTCATATTCTCCCTCTTCCCTAGAGGCTCTTCTTCAACACTTAGCCCCATTTCTAATGGACCTATAGAGCATCCCATAGTGAAAAGTTAGCTTATTCTCCAATCTTTCTGAGCATGCATCTTGCCCTGGATATGTGCAGTAGCCTTCAAGAATTCCTTGGTGTGTGTGAACATTTGTCCTAAAAAAAAAGGTGCTTCTAGCCCCGGCTACTCCTGATGACCTAGGCAGACACTGTCTCAATCACAGTCTTTTGTTCCAGGTAGCTGCAGTCTGCTCAGGTCCACTCTCCTGCTCCACTTCTCCTCTCCACATCATTTCTCTGCTCCAACTAAATTCCAGGTTAGGTGAAGTGATCCAAATGCATGCTTTTAACTGGTCTTCCAAGGAACAATTTGCTCATTTACATGTGCTTATAACCAGACACCAGGGACCATCACAGGGAATGTGCACAGGTCACCAAGTCACCAAGCCACTGTCAGTCCCACAAACCACTGCACTGAGAAAAGGGGGTGGGGGTAGGGCCAGGATAAGTAAATACATCCCACAATTTAAATACTAATTTAGGGTTTCTTTTTTCTAATTCAGGATTCACTGACTTGTCTATATTTGAACATTTTCCAGAGTTCTGGGAAAGTTTATTTTGAGAAATTCTGTGTGTTTTTTCACTGTTTATAAACAGTGGGCATTTGCCAGGGCCATCTTACTCTGCCATCTTTCTGATGTGACCATTAATAGCTTCTCTATTTTACTGATTGTATTTAATATATGTATTTATTTTGTGTCATCTTACTCCTCAGAAATCTTCAATGGAATCCCACAACTTACAAAGTATAAATTCCAAATTCCTTATTTTGGCATTTTTTTACTCTGTATTGGTGAGAGTTCTTTAGGGAAACAGAATCAACAGGAGATAACTGTAAATAGTATGAGATTTTATAAAATTATCCCACATGACCATGGTGATACACAAGTCCAAATTCCATAGGACATGCTGCAAGCCAGAAATTCTGGTGAAGGTCCATGATGAGTTCCCTGGGAGACACTGGCTATCTGAGATAGAAATTCTCTCTTTGAATGCTGAAATCACTTCATTTAAGAAATTCAACTGATTGGACGAAACATCACTCATTGCTGATGGCAATCTCCTCAATTGAGTGGAGATGTTATGCAGTCAACTCACTGACGATTATGTCCTTAAAATGCCCTTGTATTAATTAGCCCAGTGCTTGCTTGACCAAACAACTGGGCACCCTTTCCTGGCCAAATTGACACATTAGCCTAACCATCACAGTCCACCCCTTATCAACTTGGCAGTCATACACATCACCTTAAACCTTATTTAATATCTAAATAAAAGCAATATATATATATTTCACCTAACAATAATCAATTGCCCTGCATACACCATAAATGCACTAAATCCCTCCAGAATAGGGTGCAAGTCCGTGGTTAATATTTACCTTTAAACTTGACATCCTTAAATACTATGACAGGAATCTAGTAGGTTAAGGAAGAAAACAAAGCTATTCATTATATGTACTTGTACAGACATAACCATGAAAAAAAGGGAAAGAAATATTCATGACTATTACCATCCTCATTTCTGTAACTGGTCAAAGTTCATATTTATCATACTTTCTTCCAATATCCATTCCATGTTCCCTCTATCCTCAGCAAGCACCTCAGCTGTCCATGGTTCTTTGCCAGGTGGAGTGAACCAAACTTTCATTACTGAAGATCTGGGTCATTGTTAGTCCTGCTTGGGTTGGATTGTTGCAGTTTTCCATTGAATTTAATCACAGGCCATGGTAGTACTACGAGATACGTTAGATGATCTCCTGTATTCCAAGGAAACTCTTCTTTACCTTCATTGTGTAGTTGAAGTCCTATTTTCACCTGATAGTCAGGATCAATCACCCCAGCCAGTATAATAATACCCTTTTTGCCTGTTGATTCAGAGGCATGAGGAGCCCAAAGTGACCAGGTGGCAGTCTTAACTTTCAGTTCCATGGTATCAGTGTTTTGTTTCCTGGTAGAAGCTCTCCTTTCTTTGGAACTCAGACCTGTAGACCATCAGAGCTTATGCTTGCAGGTACAGGAAGCAAACATTTTTCCTAGTGGATCACTAGGGGTGAGGGGTGTCACTCCCATTTCCACCCCTTGATTCTTGGACCTTTGAATACTGGCTATGGCAGAAATAGCGTCATAGAGTGGATGTTGATTGTGAGCATAACACAGTCTCCTGGAGAATATTGCCCCAGTCTTACAAGGTACTGCCGCCTAGTTGGTGCTGTAATTGGTCTTCAAAAGGCCATTCCACCATTCCATCAATCCTGCTGCCTCAGGATAATGGAAAACATGGTAAGACTACTGAATTTCATGTCCATGTGCCCATTCCCACACATCGTTTTCTGTGAAGTGGGTTTCTTGATTAGAAGCAATGCTGTGTGGAATGCCATGGCAGTGGATAAGTCATTTGGTAAGTCCATGAATGGTAATTTTGGAAGAAGCATTGGGTGCAGGGAAGGCAAAGCCATATCCAGAGAATGTGTCTATTCCAATTAGAACAAATCTCTGCCCCTTCCATGATGGAAGTTGTCTAATGTAATAAACCTGCCACCAGGTAGCAGGCTGATCACCTCAGGGAATGGTGCCATATTGGCAGCTAAATGTGGTTATCTGCTGCTGGCAGATTGGGCACTCAGCAGTGGCTGTAGCCAGGTCAGCCTTGGTGAAGGGAAGTCCATGGTATTGAGCCTATGTTAACATCTGTCCCTAATACTAAGCCCATTTTGTTCATGAGCCCATTGGGCAATAACAGAAGTGACTGGGGAAAGAGGCTGACTGATATCCACAGAACAGGTCATCTTATCCACTGGAGTATAAAATCTTCCTCTGCTGAAGTCATCCTTTTGTAAGCATTCATGTGGGACTCAAATACTTTCACGTTTTTACCCACTCAAAAGGTCTATCCATATCCATCTTCCTCAGACCTCTTTGTCACCAATTTTCCAATCATGTTCGTTCCAAGTCCCTGACCATCCAGCCAAAACATTTGCAATAGCTCATGAATCATTGTACAAGTGCACCTCTGATCATTTTTCCTTACAAGCAAAATGAACAATCTGGAGAACTGCTTGAAGTTCTGCTCACTGGAAGGATTTCCCTTACCACTGTCCTTCAGGGACAACCACAAAGGGTATGCAGTCCTACTACTGTCCACTCTCAAGTGGTACCTGAATATTATGCAGAACCATCTCTAAAATAAGCCCAGGTTTTCTCTTTCTCAGTCAACTGATTGTAAGAAATTCCTCAAGCGGCCATAGCTGTGGGCTGGGAAATGTAGCAGGAGTGGTGGCCATGGGCTTTTTGTCCACATCCTGATGTAAGTTGCTTGTGCCTTCAGGACCCACTTGAGTCCTATCATGTAAATACCACTTCCACTTTATGATGGAGTGCTGCCCAACTTTATGGTTTGGCAGGTCAGATAATACCCAGGTCACGATAGGCAACTCAAGTCTCATAGTAACTTGGTGGCCTATGGTTAAGGGTTCATTCTTTACTAAGTCCCAGCAGCATCCAAAAGCTGTTTCTCAAAAGGTGAATAGTTATCTGCAGAGGATGGCAGGGTTTTGCTCCAAAATCCTAAGGTCTGATTGTGATTCCCCTATAGGTGCCTGCCAAAGGATCCAGAGGGCCTCTCTATTTACTACTGACACTTCTAGCATCATTGAATTTGCTGGATCATATGGCCCAAGTGGCAGTGCAGCTTGCACAGCATTCTGGACCTGTTGCAGAACCTCCTTTTTCCAGTCCCCACTCAAAACTAGCAGCTTTTCTGGTCACCCAGTAAACAGGCTAGAATAGCACACCAAAATGAGGAATGTTGTGCCTCCAAAATATGAAGAGACTGACTAAGTGTTGGACCTCTTTTTTGGTTGTAGGAGGGGCCATATGCAACAGCATTCCTTCACCTTAGAGGGGATATCTTGACATGCCCCATACCACTGTACACCTAGAAATTTCACTGAGGTGGAAGGCCCCTATATTTTTGTCATATTTATCTCCCATCCTCTCTCATGCAAATGCCTTACCAAGACATCTAGATTAGTTGCTACTTCATGCTCACTAGGTCCAATAAGCCTGATATCACCAATATAATGTACCAGTGTGATGTCTTGTGGGAAGGAGAGATGATCAATATCCCTGCAGGTAATATTATGACATAGGGCTGCAGAGTTGATACATTTCTCCATAGGACAGTGAAGGTATATTGCTTGCTTTGCCAGCTGAAAGCAAACTGTTTCTGGTGGTTCTAACGAATGGCAATTGAGAAAAAAAGCATTTGCCAGATTAATAGCTGGATACCAGGTACCAGGGTATGTGTTTATTTACTCAAGCAATGATACCACATCTAGAATAGAAGCTTCAATTGGAGTCCTCACCTGATGAAGTTTATGATTATCCACTGTTATCCTCCAAGATCCATCTGTTTTCTGCACAAGCCAAATAAGAGAGTTGAATGAGGATGTGGAGGAAATCACCCACTCCTGCATCCTTCAAATCCTTGATGGTGGCACTGATCTCTGCAATTTCTTCCAGGAATCTGATATTGCTTTTGATTTACTATTTTGTTAAGTAGGGGCAGTTCTAGTGGCTTTCACTTGGCCTTTCTTACCATAATAGCCCTCACTCCAAAAGTCAGGGAACAAAGTGGGGATTCTTCCAGTTACTGAGTAGGTCTATTCCAATTATGCATTCTGAAACTAGGGAAATAACCACATAAAGGGTGTGTGACCCACTGTGAGATGGACCTGAGCAAAAACTCCATTGATCATAGTCTCCATAAGCCCCTACTCTGATTTGTAGACCACAGTGATGTTTTGGAACTCCTGGAGTTAATCTCATTTCTGAGCCAGTGTCTAACAATCTCTGAAATGTCTGATCATTTCCTTTTCCCCAATGCAGTTACCCTGATAAAAGGCTATAGGTATCTTTGGGATAAGCTGGGAGGAATATTAACAGTATAAAGTTTTGACAGTGTGAAAGGACCTTTTCCTAAGGACCCTTGCCTTTTCCTCATTCAAGGGGCTCTGGGTCTTAAAACTGTCTCAAGTCTGGGAATTGATTAAGGGGTCATGACTCTCTGTTTCTATAATTCAAGTTAGGGTTTTGTTCACCCGACTGAGAGTTTTTCTGCTCATACAGATCAAGTAGGAATTTAGTAGACTGTCCATCTGTTTTACTTTTAGCTACCCCATAATCTATTAGCCAACACTATAGATCTATGTGATTCAAACTATTTGGGTTTGCTGATTTGAGTCTGCTTTTCATCGTGCTAACCACACCCACCTTGTCTTTTGCATTTAAGTGCTGTCACTTGGCATCTGCTGGCCCATGATCTGATCATCCCCATAGTGCTTAAAGATTTTAGTTTCAAGGCAGCATTTCCCAGAATAATATCTGACCTACAGAGAAGAGCAACCACAGAGCTCTTCAGGAAGATGGAGTTAGTCTCACAAATATATTCCTCACAGTCCTGGTGAAAGGTGTGTCCTCTGGACATTCCTAGTGAGCATGGACATGTCTTAGATGGCAAATCCATTCTAACATATCAATCTCTTTAAGCTTTTGTATCCCCTCATCAAGAGTATGCCAGGGCATTTCTGGCATCTTGACCTCAGGCAATGTCAGCCATCTTTTTTCCATTTTTCAGCCAGCTACCCAAACAAACTTTTAGAGCCCTTTCTAATCCCTCAAACTATAACACTGAATCCAGAATCTCTTCCTAGTGGGCCCATATCAATAATTTCAGCCTGATCCAACTTTTTATTCCTTCTAGCATTATCCAACACTCTTAATATCCATTCCTACACATATTCCCCTGAATTTTATCTGTATAAATTGGAAAACTCGTGCAATTCTTTTGGAATATAGTGTACTTCTTCATGGGTCATACTTTATACTTCACCTTTGGGGACTTGTTGTGACTTTAGTCTAGTTATATGTCTGGAAGTAAAGAGGAGTGGTGTGGGTGGATAAGGAGAAGCATTAGAAGTGTCTTGCAAGCCAATTTTCTCAGGGTATTTTGTTATTTTGTTGCAATGTCATCTGGTGAGACAGGATTCATCTTTTCAGGTGGGATTTGGATAGTCATCTCTGTGGGTGGGGAGGAGGTCAGGACTACTTGGGACAGGCTGGAGGTTTGGTGGTGCAGGCTGGAGTTTGGTTGGTTATCTCCTCATGGTAGGTAGGAGGTCAGGACTCCTTGGGGCAGGCTAGAGTTTGGGTGATCATCAGTTCAGGGCAGATCATTACAGGCTTATCTGGCAAAGTCTCATCAGAATTTGGGTTTCAATGTCCCCCCTTCCATCATCATCAACCCATATGTCTTTATCCCATTCCTCAGGATTCCACTCCTTTCCAATAAGCCCCTCAATTTAACAGCAGACACCCTGCAAAGTTGAGATTTTAGTTTCTATTGTAACTCTGCTACTCACACAATGAGAATCTGAATCTGATTTTCAGAGATCTCAAGTCTGTGGCTGCACAAAACAAGATTTTCTTTCTGAGCATACATAGAAACTTTCATATCATTCATGTGGTGCTTAAAGTGCAAATTTGAAGCCTTCAGCTCCTCTTTCTTTTGTAACTGTATCCAACATATGTAGGAAGAGACTGCCAATATCATTGTACTTTTTTAAAAAAAGATACTTAGATTACATAAATGTTACACAAAAGATATAGGGATTCCTATTTGCCCCACTCCCCACACCTCCCACACCCTCCCATATAAACATCCTTCATTAGTGTGGCACACTCATTGCAATTGATAAACACATCCTGGGGTTTTGCCATTAAGCATGGACCATAGTTCACATTGTAGTCTACACTCTCTCCCACACAGTTCTGCATGTTATGTGATGATATAAAATGGCCTATATCTGTCATTGCAACATCACTCAGGACTATTCCCTTTCTTTTGTAACTGTATCCAGCAAATTTAGGAACAGCCTGCCAACTTCATTGTACTTTTAACTCTACAAAACTCTATTAAAGTTTGAAAACACTCTCACCCACCGACTTTCCCCTTATAAGCATAGAAGTCATCATATCCAGTGGTGATTTTTTTTTTATATCTTTGTTTCCAACTAATGCCAAGGCCAGTTGATTACTGGAACCAGAGTCATTAGTTCCCTTGAATCTAATCAGAATAGAGAGCTGTATTAGTCAGCCCAATGGGGTGCTGATGCAAAGTACAAGAACTCTGTTGGCTTTTATAGCTACCAGGCCCTAAAGAGTCCAACTCAAAGTACCATAAGAGGTGCTTTCTCAACCAAAGTCTGCTGCCACGTGTTGACACAATATGGAGGGTCATCTCTGTGGGGGTTCAGCCTTTCTCCTTCCTCTTAAGGCTCTGTGGTCCCAGCTTCTTCCAATCTCAGCTGTAGGCTAGCATAAGGCTGGTTTCTTTCCCCAGGGCTCATTTCTTTCTGGGTTCAATGGCTCTGGTCTCTCACAGGGTCAGCTGTAGACTATCAGGCTCATCTCTCTTCCCAAGGCCATGTCTATGGAATACTCTCTCTCTTCCTGTGTATCTGCTTCTGTGTGTCTACTTCCATGTGAGAGCCTGTTTTATCAGCCCAAGGGGGCTGGGACTCAATGCTGAGTCACACTCTAATGACATGGTTGGATAAGAGCCCTAATCTTAACATAATTTAATCAGACTTCTCAGCTGAATCTAATACAATCAAAGGTTTATCATGCCAGAGGAACTGACCAGTTTACAAACATAATAAATATCTCTTTTTGGAATTCATAAAAAATATCAAACTGCTACACTCCACCCTCTGAATTCCAAAAAGACATTACAATATTAAAAAAAAAAAACCTTAAATTAGTAACAATGCTAAGTACAAAATCATATCACAATCAGCTTAAAGAAATACAGTTTGTCTTGGGGCAAAGCCCCATCTGGCTGTAGACCTCTGAAACCTACAAAACAATTTATTTACTTCCAATATACAAAGGGACAGACAGAGGATAAATACTTGCATTATCATAAAGAGAAATTGGGAGGGAAACATGAGTCACGCGTCCCCTACAGTTCCGTAAACTTGCAGGGCATACTTCATTAGATTTCAAAGTCTAAAATCATTCTCAAGATGATGGTTTCTTTTCCCTGGGGCTTCAAGGGGACACACTTTTTCCACAGGCTTGCCCAACAGATATTTTATTGGTTCCACCCTCATCAAGCATATGGGTGGTGACCGAGCTGCAGACCTCACCCTCCAAGTACATTGGGGTGATGGTGACACATTAACCAGTCTTTGGGGTAGAGTCTCAACCCCCTTAGTACAGGTCAGGGGAGGCAACATTCTCCCTTATCTATAGCCTACAGGTCCAAACCTCTCAATAGCATTTAGTTGGTAACCTTGCATTCCCTAATCTATAGAGTGCAGGCCCACCCCTCTCAGACCTATGAGGTGTTGACCTTACTCTCCCCAACTCTTGGGAAATCTGTACCACCCTGTCTGTAAACTGGGGCAGCAAAACTCTCCCTGAACATTGGGCTGGAACACCCACTCTCTTCAACTGCTGGGGCAAACTCACCTTCTCTGTACACATAGGTGAGGTTCCTTTCTTGGCCCAAGGAGATGTCTTAATTCCAGATCTCAGCTTCCATGCATTTCTTCTTAAAGCTGTTCCCCCTTCCATCTCTCCTTTCCATGTCCCTTTTAGTCCAGGGTGAGTGTGATTTTGTTCATACAGCTTTCACAAAAATCTTGTTGGTTTAGCATGGAAGAAGCAGGGATCCAAGCCATCAGACAGTAAGGCTTTCCACAAGTCTTTCCTGGATAACTGCATTTCCAATCCTGATTTATAAGTTCCAAGTTTAGCTAAGTCCTCGAATGGGGCACTATCGTCTGGGGGTTTGATTTCCAGAGGCTTAGAATTTCCGGAATCAGTTTCTGGTTTCATTGTCCCCAACAATTCAGTTCTCAGCATATCTCTCTTTTCTAGCATTTTACTATAAGCTGCAAGGAGAATCCAAGCCACATTCTCCAAGGTTACTTTGGAAAGTTCTTCAGCTAAAAGCCCAGGCTCATCATTTTCAAATTCTGTCTTCCATAAAACATCAGGAGTTAATCTTGCTAAGTTCTCTGTGACTTTAAAACATGATTCAGCTTTTCTCCAATTTCCAATAATAGTTTCATCATTTACTTCTAAGGCCTCAACAAAAGTGTCTTTAGCACCCATATTCCTATAAACACTCTCTTCAAAGCAATCTAGGCCTTTTCTATCAAGCATCTCACAATTCCTACAAAAAGAAAATACCCCTTACCCATTTATAAAACTGTTCCAGCACTTTGGTAATTGCAAAAGCACTTCCTCACTCCTTGGTACCAAATTATGTATTAGTCAGCCCAAGGGGTGCTGATGCAAAGTACCAGAACTCTGTTGGCTTTTATAAAGATTATTTATTTGGAGTAGAAGCTTACAGTTACCAGGTCCTAAAGAGGCCAACTCAAGTTACCATAAGATGTCTTTCTCAACCAAAGTCTGCTGCCACATGTTGCCACAATGTGGCAGGTGATCTCTGCAAGGGTTCAGCTTTCCTCCTTCTTCTTAAGGCTCCGTGGTCTAAGCTTCTTCCAATCTCAGCTTAGGCTGGCATAAGGCTCATCTCTGTTCCTGAGGCTCATTTCTTTCCAGGCTCAGCTGCTCTGTTCTCTCCACAAGGTCAGCTGCAGACTATCAGGCTCAGGTCTCTTCCTAAGGCAGTGTCTATGGAGCACTCTGTCTTCTTGTGTATCTGCTTCCGTGTGTCTACTTCCGTGTGAGAGTCTGTTTTATCAGCCCAAGGCAGCTGAGTCACACACTAATGACATCGTTGGATCAGAGCCCTAATATTAATGGTTGTATCTGAGCCCTAATCTTAACATAATTTAATCAGACATCTCACCTGAATGTAATACAATCAAAGGGTTATCACACCAGAGGAACTAATTACAACATAATCTATATTTCTTTTTGGAATTCATAAATAATATCAAACTGCTACAAGAGCCAATTGCAAAAATCCCAGAACCAATTCAGAACTCCCATTTTTTAGATTCTGTTTCTCAAGAACCACTCCAGGTACCCAGCTATATTAGTCAGGGTTCTCTGGGGAACTGAACTGACAGGAGACATCTGTAAATAGCATGAGATTCTATAAAATTGTCTCATTCATCCATGCATATGCACAAATCCAAATTCCATAAGGCAGGCTGCAAGCCAGGGACTCTGATGCAGGTCCTCGATGAGTTCCCCAGGAGATGCTGTCTGTCTGAAATAGAGACAGAAATTCTCTTCCTGAATGCCAAAATGCCTTCTCCTTTTAAGGCCTTCAACTGATAGAATGAGACATCACTCATTGCTGATGGCAATCTCCTCAATTGATTGTAGATGTAGCCAGCCATCTATGCAATCAACTCGCTGATGATTAAAGTCCATGAAATGCCCTTGTATTACAATAAGTCCAGTGGCTGCTTGACCAAACAACTGGACACTATTACCTGGCCAATTTTACACATTAGCTTAACTATCACAAATTCCTTATAATCTTGAGCAAATTTATCTTTCCAAATTCTCATTACTGCCCTGAACTTATATTGTGTTTTGTCCAAACTAGCCGCCTTGCCATTCTTCATAACAAGTCTGATACATTACTCTTTGGTTCCTCTTTTCACGTTTTAACTTCTTCAAAACCCTTCTCCTCCCCACATTGGTACACATAATAGATTTCCTCACTAGTGATTCTTCAAAACCTACATCAAATGCCACCTGCTCCTTGACATTGACCTAATGGCCTTATGCAAAGGTGCTTTTTCCTCCTCTGGATTCTTACCGTTCCTTGCTTATGCCATTTTCAATTATTCATATAGGTTTCTTTTGCTTCTACAGGACTACAAGATCATCTGGGACAGAGAAATGTTGTGTCCTTTTTATTTATCCCTTAGGTCCTAGCTCAGTGCCCCATATAGCACAGAAATTAGAAAATAAAGATTGATTTTTTGGCTGAATGAATGATAAGTGTGAAAAACAAAGAAACATGTGGGTAGGTGGTCAGAAATATGTGAAGGTTGAGAGTGATAGATATATGGATCAGGTTTGTAAGTATAGTTTCAGAACTGGAAAAGAATAATCCTGCTAAGCTCTAGACTCTTTTTCCCTTCACTTTCCAGAGCTTTGTGCTTCTGATTGTTCTTTGTGCCCTGCCCAATTTCTTGAATCTAGAGATAAATACACAAGGACTTCAAAATAACTACAAGTCAGGCTCCATCCTTCTTCATGTTTCTTCACTTTTACTTTCCTTTTCCTGTTAACAGCTCCAAATCAGCCATGGCTTGTTAGTTACTGAAATTTCTGGAATCTGCTTCCCAGGATAAAAGTGACTAGTTTTCCCTCTAGACTGGTTATTCTCCAGTGCTGTGCACAATGCATGCCACAAGATAGATGCTGAATAAATTCTTGATTAACGAATGAATGAGTGAATAGACACATTGAAAATTTTGTTCATGAGGATAACTACACATGAAATGATACCAAGAAAGATAGTGGACATGTAAAAATATTAATAAGAAAATTGTCTATCAGTTTCAATGGTTTGGCAAAAGATCAAATTGGGATCAGAGCTGAGACAGGAAACTTCTTGAAGTCCCTTCTATGATGCTTTGATGGGATATTTCAATAAAGTAGGATTGAAGACTATTTCATTTATCAGAAAAAGTATTCTAATTAATAAACTCCTCTTAAAAAACTAGGGCAAATATCAAGAATTGAGTTGGTTATGGGGCAAGAAGTAATAAGGCAATATAAAGGCCTGGCACCTTTACAAAAGAACCGAGCTTACTCATGATAACTCTGCCCTAAAATCCAAAGTACATTAAGGAAAAGCATTTAAAGATGATTGGCAAGCCATCTATTTAAATACAGATCATGTCATATATTCTACAAACACTATCACATTTAGAATGATGGCAACAGAATCTTTGTCAAGATAAAACAGGAGAAATGCAGTAAATACAATCATATCTGATAGATATGTGTGCTCCATTTCTGGGATTGTTAAATTATTCTCCACTGTAAAAAATGTGTCCTAAATCCAGCAGAAGGACAGTGAACGATGGATGATAGTAACATCAGTATTCTCCTTTCAGCTATGTTGACTACATCCTTCTAGTTACACGGAGGGAAATTGTCTCCTTGGGATATACCTTTTTATGTTTCTATAATAATTATTATAGTCACTTATATTTGGACAGTAACCCATTCATTGACAGCACTTTCAATGACACTAGGTTTTGCTTAAATTTCATATACAGTTTTATTTTTCCTCCAATTTTATTTATTAGGAGTCAGGAAATTTTCATTAAAAATTCTAAATACCTATTACATAAGCTTCAAAGTTGCTGCAGACACTTAGTAATTGTTGAGTATGGCTGCCTTTGCTTCCAAAAGAATATGGACAGAACAGTTAGAATGAATTGGATTGATGTGAAAAAGCCACAATCAATCAGTAATCACCTCCTTCTACTTAACCTGAGTCCTGCCAGTAGTCCTGTCACATATGGATGTGCAAATTTTTCACTGCACAGGGGCATCTTGACAGAAGTAAGTGAGGACAGAAATACAACCAGTGCTCCATTCAACAAGCTATGGTGCTGCATTCAATTTGAGTGTCCAAATTTTCTCAAATTCTCACAAAGATACTTTATGGGCTCACAACAGTTTTGCCTGTTTCTATTAGGGTAGAACTAGAAACATTTACCAAGTGCTAGGAAGTGACTGCCTCATATGAAAAGAAAGATTCCTGTGGAAAACATTCTGACGCTTACCAAATACCCCTTTCTCTTTCTTCCTAAGAAAACCTGTTTTATTTATGATTGCAATATGCACAAAAAAAAAAAAACAGTCAGCTTCTCAGACTGTCTTGTACCTAATGGTGTACATGCAACACAATTATTTCTAGGAGGTACTGGGAATTAAACCCAGGACCTTGTGCATGGGAACCAGGTGCTCAACCACTGAGCTACATCCACTCCCCACACAATTTTGACCATAGGAAATAATCTGAGGGTGTCAAGGAAAGTTTTGCTCTTTCTGCTATAAGTAACAGCCCTTTCTCCTTCCTTTTTTTCTTTTTCTTGGAAAGCAGAAAATATGCAGAGGATGACTTGGCCATTTTATGATTAGATAACAACATGAAGAAAATAACTCCTGCCGTTAAAGAGGTCACACCAAAAGATAAAAGGACCCAGTACATTAACAGCAGCATGAAGCCATTTTTTAAGTCCAAACTACTCACTCCAGACTCCATGTTATGTGCAAAGAATAAATTTTTCTTTTTGAAGCCACTGTATACAGGTTTCTGTCCCATGCAGCAGAAAGCATTCAAGACTGACATGTCAATCTTGCCCCTACCTTAAAAAGAGTGTGTGAGAAACCATCTGCTAGTATTCCATGCCCAAAATATTTATTGTATATTGATCTAGTTTATCTAGATAACACTATATCCACTGCTTTAAACAATTTCCAAAAGAATAGTTTATGGGAGTGATGTCATCAACATGGCCTCAAGAGACATCCCCTAAAAAAATCCACTCAGAGATTCAGTGAATGAATGGACAATCCCACTTGCTTAAGAATCTGGAGGGAGGAAGAGACTGGAGAAGGGCTCTGAATCAAAGAAAGAGAAAAATATCAAGTAGGAAACTTTTGCCCTGGACCCACTGGTCCACTCCTGCTCCCTAACTCAGTCCTGCACAGCTTGGGAGGTACTCAGAGACAGTGGCCTGGATGCCTCCCACCTCCCACCAGGGACACAGACAATACCACCTACAACAGTGGGTTAGAACCCCATGCAGATCTAGGCAAAGGGACTCAAGTTGACAGTAACCCAGGGCAGAACACAAGCCACTGAGTAGTGCCACATACAAAAGGGTTGGGGAGAGAAAGAGAGAGATTGAGAGAGAAGAGAGGGAAAGAACTGCTGTTCTCACTCAATCCAGTTTCTGTTGACTGGTCCACCTAAATGCAAAATGGACTTTTCTGGAGTGGCCCACCTTCCTGGATTGACCCCATTTGGCTCCCTAGGGTGGGATACCCTAAGAGGGAAGAAACAAGTGAGGATTAAACTGAACTGCTGTAAGACAAGAGGGTCCCAGAACTGAAAAGAGTAAGGAAAATGGGACACTGAGTGAAGGAAAGAATTTAAACAAATCATAGGACCTGGGAGAAAATTCTGCACAAACACAAACAGAACAGATCAAGATTCCCAGACAAGGAACAAAGGAAAGGATGCCTTCACCTGGAGGTGAAATAATTACACAAAAAGTGAAATCTTAAAAATTGTACCACATATCCAGGGTGTGACAGTTTGAAGTTCTTTTTTGAATCCCACATGATTATGTTCTTAAACTAGTCTATTCCTGTGGGTGTGGTACCCTTTGATTGCATTAGATTCACTGTAGATCACTTGTTTGGATTGCATTTGATTGGACTACATCAGTGAGGCATGAATCAGGTTGAGCCTTTACCCTCTTGCTGGGAGCAGAGAACAAGTATGATATTGAAGCTAAGGTGGTATATTTTCAAATTTAGTTTATAGACGTAGGTTGAGTAATATAAACCCCAGGATAAACACAAAGAAAGTATTTTAAAAACATACAGAAAGAGAAATGAGAGTGGGATCAGTCAGATACATCACAAAAGATCAAATATACAGAAAAGGAGGTTGCATCAAAGGAAAAGAGAGGGGAAAAAAAGATGTGATATATAAAAACCAAAGGACAACAATGGCTGAAGTAAGTATTGCCTTTACAGTAATAACACTGAAAGTTAATAAATTAAACAAACCAATCAAAAGACACAGAGTGGCAGAATAAATTTAAAAGAGCATGATTCATCTATGTGTTTTTTACCAGACTCACCTTAGACCCAAAGACACAAATAGGTTGAAGGTGAAAGGTTGCAAAAAGATATTCTATGCTAATAGAAAACAAAAAAAGACCTGGGGTAGCTATACTAATATTGGACAAAATAGACTTTAAGTTGAAAGCTGTTATAAGAACAAATGTATGAAACTTATACAAGGTGTTAATAATAGGGTGGTATATGGAAAAAATATTAACTCAAAATGGATCAAAGACCTAAATATAAGAACCAGGACTATAAAACTCCTAGAAGAAAATGTAGGGAAGTTTCTTCAGGATCTAATGTTAGGCTACGGTTTTCTTAAGCTTTACACCCAAAGCACAAGCAATGAAAGAAAACTAGACAAATTGGACCCCTGCAAAATTAAAATCTTTTGTGCAAAGGACTTTTTCACTATTGTGAAATGACAACCTACACCATGGGAGAAAATATTTGAAAGGACATATCCGATAATGGTTTAATGACCAAAATATATAAAGAAATCCTACAACTCAACAATAAAAAGACAAATAACCCAATTTAAAAATAGGCAAAAGACTTGAACAGACAATTCTCCAAAGAGGATATACAAGTGGCTAAAAAGATTTGAATAGATGCTCAGCACCACTAGCTATTAGGGAAATGAAATCAAAACCCCAATGAGATGTCATTTCATACCCACTAGAAAGGCTACCACTGAAAAAAAAGAACCAGAATGTTAAAGTGTTGGAGAGAATGTAGAGAAACAGAAACACTAATTCATTGCTGGTGATGATGTAAAATGGTACAGCCACTGTGGAAGACAGTTCAGCACCTTCTCAGGAAGGTTAAAGTATATAATTGCCATATGATCTGGCAATCCCACTGCTAGGTATATACCCAGAAGAACTGAAAGCAAGAATGTGAACAAACATTTACACACTGACGTTCACAGTGGCATTGTTCACAGTTGCCAAAAGACAGAAGCAACTAAAGTGTCCATCAACCAGTGAACAGATTAAACAAAATGCGGTATATACATACAATAGCAATGTATTCAACCTGTAAGAAAGAATGAAGTCCTGATGCATGTGACAACATGGATGAACCTTAAAGACATTATTTTGAGTGAAATAAGCCAGACAAAAAAGGACAAATATTGTAAGATTTCACTGATGTGAACTAATTATAATAAGCAAACAGTATTAGAATCTGGACTATAGGTTAACAAGGGATAGACTGGGTTTAAAGAATGGGGATTTGAGGCTTAATTTGTAAAGAATTTCTATTTAGGTTGACTGTAAAGATTTGGAAATGGATAGTGGTAATGGTAACAAATTATTGTGAGTGTAATTAATAGCGGTGAATTATATATGTGAATGTGGTTAAAATGAGAAACTTTTGGTTGTATATATTACTTGAATAAAATTAAAAAAATAAAACATATGTCTGTATAACACAGTGAACCCTATTGATGATGATGGACTATTATTAATAATACAAGTGTAAGAATGTGCTTTCATGAATTATAACAAATGTATGATACTCATATAAGATGTTAAAATAGGGTGGTATATGGAATAAAATACACCTAATGTCAACTATAGACAATAGTTAATAGTTCTGTTGTAGTTTGCTAAAGGCTGCCAATGCAAAGCACCAGAAATGTGTTAGCTTTTACAATGGTAATCTATTAGGGTAAGAGCTTATAGTTCCAAGGCTGCAAAAATGTCCCAATCAAGGCATCATCAGAAATGCTGTCTCAACAAAGGTTGGCTATTGTCAATCCTGGTCTCCTGCCACATGGCAAAACAAAATGGCAGCCAGTCTCTGCCTTCTTCTCTAGGCTCACTTTCTTCCCAAGCCCACTTGTGGGGTAATCAGGCATATGGCTCGACTCTGCCCTTACTTTCCCAGGCTTTGTTGCTCCAGTTTTGGCTGCTCCACTGTCCAGTCTCTAGCCTATTTTTAGGGGTTTCTCTGTCTTTCTGCAGCTGTAGGCAATCCTGGAGTCTTCTCTCACATGGCAGAATAAAAAGTGGCAGTTCTCTTTCTCTGTTTCTGCAGCTTCTTCTGTTTATAAAGGGCTCCAGCAAGAGGGCTGACACCCACTCTAGGTCATGCCTCACTGAAGTACTCTAATCCAAGGCCCCCCAACTGAATTCCATCCAATCAAAAGTGATCTAATCAAAAGGCCCTTTAACAGAATCTAACAAAAAATTCTCACATACATTAGGTTTACAAGCACAGGAATGGATTAACTTAAGAACATAATTTTCTGGGTTCCACAAAGTACTCAAACCAGGCAAGGTACTGTTTTAATATTTTTCATCAATTGTAACAAAGTTAACTACTGTTAAAAAAATCAGTCAATTACAAAAAAGTGTTATCACTTGAAATAAATGTTCCACACCAAAGCAATGTGTTGACGGTGGGTGGTATATGGGTATCTTGTATTTTATGCATGATTGGTCTTTAAATTCACAACTTCCCTAATAAAAAATGTTTTAAAGAGAATAGTTTATGCAATAGATAAAAATAGAATGGATATATTAGAGAACCTGATGTTATATCTCCTAAAATGAAAGAATAAAACCTCCTACACTCAAGGCCAAAGCTTCCTCTCTTTGAAAATTAAAAACTTGCAATATTGCCAGAGTTTACTGTGAGCCTACATACTTATTTTCATGGAATATGATTTGTGTGTGTATTAAACCAAATACCATTAACTGTATATTTTGGATGGATTGTTTGCTTTATTAATATGTATCAATGAAATTGATTTTAAAAAAAGATTTGTGTGTGTGCAATTAACATATAAAAGCAGAGTTCTAGAGAGTAGGTATGGCTACAAAGAATGAATTTATCTTGAATGCAGGCACTACATGAAAGAAGGGTTTAATCACTTGCCAAGCATGCTCTATGCATTATCTCCTCCTTAGTGGATAAACTCCAGGGGACAGCATTCTTTATACTACATAGCCTGAGTCCCTAGAATATTGCCTTTCTCCAAGTGTTTTAACTTCTCTTCTTTACTTTTTCCTGGGACTATGGTCCTGGAGATGCAAAAGTAAAGCACAGTGTTTCTTCTAGAAGTTCTTAGAAGCTTCAGAAATGAAGGTTGAATTGATTGTAAGAGAATTCTTTTTAATAACACTATAATGATAAATTTCAAAATGTGAATGGAGTAGATAATTTCTTAAATTTATAACAAAGTTTTATTTAAGGATAGGCTTGGCAGATTTAGCAAATAAAAATACAGGACACCCAGTTCAATCAGACTCTCAGATAAACAACAAATAATGTCTTAGTAAAATATTTCCCATTCAATATGTGAGACATACTTTGACTAAAATATCATTCACTGTTTATCTGAAATTCAAATTTAATTGGACATCTTGTATTTTATCTGGCAACTCTATTTAAGAAGACAAAAAATAAATATACCAACATAAATAAAAGTCTTAAGAAAGTGGTCAAAGACCTATCTTTGAAAATAGTGCTTAAAGAAATATTTCAATCCTTTCAAAAACATATATGTAGAGTCAACTATTCCTTATTATAGGTATGTTTCCCTTAAAAATTAACACAATTGATATAACACCAATACTAAAATCTTACAAATATTGCTCAGAGAACTAACCACAAACCAATTACTCCTGAAAATAAAGATGCAAAAATTTCAAATAAAACATTCATAAATAGATTCAATGATGTATTAAAAGAAGGAAACACCATGAATAACTGTCCAGAACATAAATATGGTTTAAATTAGAAAAGGTGTAAACATAACCAGCATTCTTATCTATTCCAGTGCCACCCTCTAATTTTCCCCTGTACTATTCCAACAAATTTTAGTCTTCCTGCATCCATCCTTACCATTCCTAATTTATTTCCAAACTGCTAACAGAGATACTGTAATTTAAAAACACATACATTATTTTACAATCATTCTTAAAACACTTCAATAGTTTCATATTGTCTGTAGAATAATCTCCAAATTCTTAACAGTTTACAAGACTCAGATCTAATATCTGCAAACATTTATTTGTTTTGGGGTATATGTAAATTGTAATGTATAACAATAAAATAAAAACTCACTAGCTCACCACATATTTTTATTTGCCAAAGGGCTACTGATGCAAAGTACCAGAAATGTGTTGGCTATTATAAAGGGGATTTACAGTTCAAGGTCATGAAAAGTTCAAACCAAGGCACCATAAGAAGTGCTTTCTCACCCAAGTCGGCTGCCACATGTTGAAGCAAGATGGAGGGTAATGTCTGCCCAAGTTTCTGCCTTCTCCTCTGGGCTGTACAATCTCCCTTTGAGTTGCTCTGTGGGCCCAGCCTCTTGAGGCTTTGAGCTTAAGTGATCCAATAGTCCTCTCCTGGTCTTTGGGGCCTCCTCTATCAGTCTCAGATGTTCTGCTCTCTTCCCAATTTCAGCTGTAAGCCCCTGGGCCACAGCTGTTTGTGCCACATCAAATGGCAGGATAAAAAATGGCAGAGCTCTTTCTTCTTGTGTCTGTCTGTCTGAGTGAGTCCATTTATATCAGACCCAGCAAGGGTCTGATTTATGGCCCCTCAGCTGAATTTAGTGCAATCAAATTCAATCATTACCCAGAGGAATAGATTAGTTTATAAACATAATCTTCCCCTTTTTGGAATTCATAAAATAATCTCAAACTGTCATACACCCAACTCACAAACTGGTACATCACCAACACTGTGCTTCCCCCTTAAGTTATCTACCTATCTTCCCATTCTTGTTGATGTTCTGGAACTAGGTCTGTGAAATGGTGTTGCAGATGAGAAAAGATGGCAAAGAAACAAGAGATAGCTGGGGTCAGGGGACCCTCCATCCAAGGGGAGGAGAGTGCTGCTGCATAAACATAGTGGCTTTTATTTAGCTTTAGAACAAAGAAAATACATGTGCACATGTGCAAAGGCAATAGATACGTGACGGGTTGCATGTTATTAAAGTCAGCAAGTCTTTAGGGTTAATGGTTCAGTTCTCCTTACATTTCTGCACATAACAGAACTTGTTAATCATTATCTGACATATACTAGATACACTCCTTGAAGCACAGAATGCTTCTCCACCAGGCTCATACCAGCCCTTATCTAGCCTTGAGACTAGAGATGCCTGTCCCATACATACCAAGGCAGCCTGCTTTCTGTCAGTAATCATGTCCTTTAATTGAACTCCTTCACACTCTCAAGCAGATAACAATAATTCTAAATTTTGTGACAATATTTATCTTGTTGGTTTAAGTTTTTTAAATTAATAAATCCATAAGTAATTAGGTAATTGTTTTTGCTGGTTTTTGAGATTTATGAAAATAGCATCTGTGGCAGTTTGAGATTATTTATGAATTCCAAAAAGAGAGATTACATTTGTAAACTGGTCTGTTCCTCTGAGTGTGATCCCCTTTGATTGTATCAGATTCGGCTGAGATGTCTTTGATTAAATTATGTTAAGATAAAAGCTTTGATTTGACCACATTAGTAGGTTGTAACTCAGATTAAGTCCCTGCCCCCTTGTGGGTTTATATAAATGGGCACTCACTCAAGAAGACACACAGAAGAAGATACACAGGAAGAGAGTGCTCCATAGATTCCAGAAGAGAAAACTTTGTCATGACATGGAAGAGGAGAGAACTTTGATCCTGTGGCTCCAGGAAAAGAGACAAGCCCTATACCAGCCTGTAGCAGAAAGAGAGGAAGGCTAAACCCTCACAGAGATCAGCAAACATCTTGCTTAAACACGTGGCAACTGATTTTGGTGAGAAACCAACCTTCAGTTGGACTTTTCAGGGTCTTGTTACTTTAAGCTTTAACCCCAAATAAATACCCTTTTTAAAAGCCAGGAGATTTCTGGTACTTTGCATCAGCACCCCTTTGGATGACTAATACATAATTTGGTACCAGGAAAGTGGGGTCATGCTTTTGCAATTACCAAAAATGCTGGAATGGTTTTATAAATGGGTGAGGGGTATTTTTTGGAGAAAATTTGAGATGCTTGATAGAAAAGGCCTAAGATTGATTTGAAAAGACTGTTGGTAGAAATATGGATGCCAAAGAGACCTTTGAGAGACCTTAGAAGGAAATGATGAAACTATTATTGGAAACTGGAGGAAAGGTGATCTGTGTTTTAAAGTTGCAGAGAACTTAGCAAGATTGATTCCTGATGTTATATGGAACATAGAATTTGAAAATTATGAACTTGGACATTTAGCCAAGATTTCCAAACTAAATGTTGAAAGTGCAGCCTGGATTCTCCTTGCAGCCTCTAACAAAATGTTAGAGGAAAGAGATAAACTGATAACTGAATTATTGGTCACAAAGAAACCAGAAACTGATTCCAGAAATTCCAAGCCTCTGCAGAGCAAGCCCCCAGATGATAGTGCCCCATTTGAGGAATTAACTAAACTTGGAACTTGTAAGTCAGAATTGAAAATGCAGCTATCCAGGAAAGACTGGTAGAAAGTGTTACTGTCTGATGGCTTGCACCCCTGCTTCCTGCATGATAAACCAGCAAGCTTTTTGCGAGCTCTGTATGAATAAAACCACTGTCAGCCTGGACTAAAAGATACATGGAAGGGAGAGATGGAAGGAAAATTGGCTTTAAAAGGAAAACCATGGAAGCTGAGGTCTGGAATTAAGACATCTCCTTGGGCCAAGGGAAGAACCCCACCCATGTGTATGTAAAGGGTGAGTTTGCCCCGGCCTTTGAAAAAGGTGGATGTTCCAGCCCATTGTTCAGGGAGAGTTTTGCTGCCACAGGCTACAGAGAGGGTGGAGCATATTTCCCAAGGATTGGGAGTGAGGTTGACACCACAGTCAACCACAGAGTGAGGTTGACACCACAGTTCTCTGAGAGGGGTGGGCCTGTTTCCCATAGATTAGGGAATGCCAGGTCACCACCTCACTGTTCTGATGAGATTGGGCCTGTATGCCAGAGATTAGGGAGAATGTTGCTGCCACCTCACTGTACTAAGAGGGTTGGTACTGTACCCCAAAGATTGGGTAAAGTGTGGCCATCACCTCAATGTTCTTAGAGGGTGAGGTCTGGAGCTCGGTCACCATGCAGATGCTTGATGAGAGTGGAAACAAGAAAATGACTGTTGGGCAAGCCTGTGGAAAGGATGGGCCCCCATGAGGCCCCAGGAAAAAAAAAACATTATTATAATGAAATGACTTTCAGACTTTGAAATCTAATAGCTTATGCCCTGCAGGTTTTCAGAACTGTTGGGGACCAATGATTCATGTTTCCCTCCCAAATTGTCCTTATGGTAATGCAAATGTTTATCCCATGTCTGTCCCTTTGGTAGCAGATAAATTGTTTTGTAAGTTTCACAGTTCTACAGCCAGAGGGAAATTTGCCCCAAGACAAACTGTAAACTGATTGTGATGTGATTTTGTACTTAACACTGCTAACATTTAGGTTTTTAAAAAATATTATAATGTATTTTTGGAATTCAGAGAGTGGAGTGTGGCAGTTTGAGATTATTTATGAATTCCAAAAAGAGAGATTATATTTGCAAACTTGTCTTTTCCTCTGGGTGTGATCCCCTTTGATTGTACTAGATTCAGCTGAGATGTCTTTGATTAAATTATGTTAAGATTGGCAACCATCTTGCTTCAATCCCTTTGGCTGACTAATACAGCATCTTATTGCTTTTCAAGACTGGCAATTTCTCTCACCTTTATTTATTACTGCTGCATGAATATGTGGAGATTGACTTGAAGCTGGGTTTTGCCAGATTGGTATGATGATAGATGGAGAGAGATCAAGGAAGTAGAACATGTAAGCAACAGTGTGATTATAATGTTTGCCAATGGAATTTAAAGAAAATATTTATGGCATGAAAGGGATGAGGGGCAGTAAAAAGGTGATTCATCAATTTTTTATCAGTGCCAATGGGAATCAAAAGATTGTTGGAGTCAGGCAACTTGTGAAAGTAATCTAGGAAGAGAGGAAGTGCTGTTGAAAGAATGTATTTCAAATAATAATGAATATGAAATGATCAAGAGAAAAAAAAATATGTGGTCTTATGACCAGATGCGAAAAAAGCATCATAGATAAGAATTCAATACCCACTTCTGAGTTGAAAAAAAAAAACAAAACAAATCAGAAGACACTTTCTTATAAGATTAACAAAAATATTTCAATTCAACACTTAGCATTGTGTTTAAGGGTGAAACCTAGTAGTATGTCTGTTAAAGTTAGTGATAAAACATTTCTTTCTCTTATCAACTGTATTATCTAACATTGTTCTGGAAGAACAACCCAAAGCAGTCAAATTTTAGCTCCTTCTTCAGAATATTCCTCTTTGTTCCAAATTCCTGTCACCATTCTCAATGATGTCAACATTCTTCTCATATCCTATGACCTTTGTTATTTCACCAGAACTTTGCACCCCAGAAACTTGACCACTTCCAAAATCTCAATTTGCATCCTTATATTGCACCCTCTGATCAATTCTTTTGAGTCTTCTTACTCAACTATATCCCCCTGCAATTATAAAGACACTGATTGAGTTTAAAAAAACAACAACATGATATTCTAAATTGTAGTTTTGTTGTTCCTATTTTCATCACTTTCACCCATCAATGAACCAATTTTAACCCACCAAAATATTGCAATATAACAGAAACAATGAAGCATGCAAACTTAATACATGTTAATATCAATATGCAAATGCTACGAAATTATCTCACTAGGAACTACAATCTCTTAATTAAATGTAAGCCGAGACAAGTGACCAATATAGTCTTTAAGTACATGTGCAAACCCTGAGAACATTAATTTTTATTAAAGTTTCTATGAAAATTATAATCAGTCTTAGAGTTCAAATTTGTAATATGTATGGAAACAAAATTCATTTCATTTCTCTTTCTTCTTCAAATACTTATCTGCCCATAGAACCACCAGTCCCTCAGGAACCACCAGAGATCCAAAGTATAATATTGGTAAAGCTTATTGATATGGAAAGATAGTCCACAATACATAATTTCCTTTTAAAAAAAGATTATAAAGTAGTAGTATGTCTATGATGAGCATATTTATATAAACTTATATAAATGTATGGATAGATAATATATGGGCATATTTATATATTCAAAAAGAAAAAGAGAGAGAGCTAGGTCTGGAAGAAGGCTCACCAAACATTATCGATTTCTGGGTTATAGGATTTGGGCTTTTCTTTTTTCTTTTTTTTAATATCATAAACTTCAAGATACTCTATGTCTGTTATATTCACCACAATATACCCAGTGCCTAACACAGTGACTGTCACATAGGAGTGCAATAAATATTTGTCAAAAGGATGAATTAATAAATAAATAATGGTTTTTGTTTTTTTAAGCAACCTTATTTATCAGCTAACGGGTGATCCTAACCACTAACATAACTTCAGTTCTCCTAGATACAAGTGATGATCTGGTGGGAAACTAAGTTGCTTTTTCATACCTGACTTCCTCATGGTAGCTTGACTCCAATGATGGCAATCATCAAGTGCTTCTTCTTGAACTCACATATCATTCCTACATCAAATGGTGGAGTCTAATTCCCTTGGATCAGGACAGATTCTATTGCTAGATCAATAAAATTCTGTGGAAGTCATGTCTAGGAACTTCTGAGAGTACACTTCTTCCTGGGACTCTTGGAATACCCTTTCTTGGGGTTTTCTCTCTTGGAACTCAGCTATCATGCTGTGAGAAGTCCAAATCACAAGAGAAGTATGAGCTGTAGTCAAAAGCTCCCAGGTGATAGTGTCACCTGTCAGCCGTTCTAGTGTTCCATCCTTAGTGTGTAGTTTAATCAAGCTCTCTGAAGACTCAGGTTCTACCATGTGAGAAACTCTAAAGGAATTGCTCAAGTAGGCCAGTCAACCCACAGGTCTGTAAGAGATAATAACAAAACTTTATTTTAAGTCATTGCATTTTGGGGTGGATTGTTGCACAGCAATAGATAGCTGCAGAACCCTGCATATTATTGAAAATGAAAGAATTAATGTATATTTAAGGATTCTGGAATATGCTTCATGATCAAAGTATTTTTCTGAGACCTCAAATTTGTATGCTGAAATTTTTTAGTTTTGATTAGAATTTAATCCCTCTTTCCCTCAGACAAAATGGCACATTGCTGTTCACTTTATATTAGTGCAAATTAGTTTATAGGACTATAAAGTAATGGTATTTTGCAAGCTTTAATTAAAGGGACAATAGGAGAGAGTGGCGTAGGCCAGAGGATCACCCTGCAAAGGTCTAGCCATGAAGATGCAGAAGGAGACCATGACAACCTGTACTTCGAAGCAATGAGAGAGATGTGAGGGGATGTATGTATTTCAGTAAAGAAGAATCCAAATTAAATTGTCCCTGGGATGACTCTTTACTTCCATCACTAGACTGGACAGTTCTAATGTTTTTCATTATGGCCCCAACATATAAGTAGGAGATGTTCTGCCTTAGCCAACCCATAAAGGTTTCCAAAGTGTCATTCATTCATTCAACAAGTATTTATTGAGCAGCTGCTCTGTATGATGCACTAAGCAAGGGAGAAGGGAAATAGTGGAAAACAAGACAGACACATAAAATAACCTGGGTGTATAGATGAGATATACAAAAATTAGGTTTTAAAAAACTTAAATTCCCAGTAGGAGGCTAATAAAATTCATCCTACTGGGCAAAGTTTTAAGACATAACCAGGACAATATGCTTCAATTACATCATCAACGGCCTATCCAGGCAGGTTGCTTCATGCCTTGATGCTAAAGTTGACCCTCTGGGGCCACATTGCTCCTGAGCACTTGACTGGATCAACTCATAAGGGTACAGTTTCCAGCCTTTTGTGACCACCATCTGTGTCCATTGGACCATCATCCTTGATGTGGCCCAGGAACCATGTGAACCTACCAGTCCAGCACATTCTCACAGTTTTTTGTCCATTCCCTAGCACCTTCTCTAGTCCTGGTCCCTGGCTTCTGACCCCTTCTTCCCTAAACTCTTATAAATCAAAGCTGTATCCAGTTCCTTTTTTTGTAAAATAATGACCATTAAAAAGCAGCTATCAGAAACAATCTCCAGTCTGTAACTAAATAAAAGAGTAAGAAAAAATGTAAAACAATTGAGTTGTAATATTCTGCTTTAAAAATTCTTTTCCAGGGTCTTAAGTTTTTGTAAAACGTGTAATTAAGCAATTCTAGAACAGTAAGGCAACCATATAAAACTCAGAAGGAATAATGCTGTAATAAAATATCCAAAACTTCTTCCTTTTGAAATTAATGCAATTATTTTCTTCATCCCTGCACAACCATGGTTAGTCCACAGAAGAGGCAATAGGAAAATAATCATAATTTAGACAATGAAGTCAGAAAATTAAATTAGTGTCACTAAAATCTCCCAATCCATTTAGAGGAAGAGATAAAACACTCAGAGCTTTTAGCTATACTGCAAAGGTAAATGAAGCAATGGAGTTGGTGTTAAGTGACTTAAGGAGAGAACAAATCTAAACTTTCAGATGGAAAATTATAGAAATGTATGAACTAATTTTTTGCTGTACATTTTCAGAAAGGAAGGGAAGAACAAAGAGAAGAAAAAGATTCAGGCTCTTTTTATGTGGAAGCATTTAGCATAAATCTTCATCACTGAAGATAGAAACTCCCAAATACAAAATATTACAAAGAAAGTTCATTTAGTTATTTATTTTTCATGAAGGTCAATATTTGTCCACAGGATTACAAGAACCACAGATCAAATGCTAATGAAAGGGAATCCTTACAGTGCCAAAATAATTATAGTATTTCAAGAAATAGAACCGGAACCCCTAAAATAAATGGTTGGAATAAAAGCATTAGCCAACATTCTGATAGGTTCTGATTTTTAAGTACCATAGAGGATTTCCTCTTCCACAGTGTTACTCAGAGAAAATTATTTCATCTGTAAAGAACCCCACAGAATATATATAACAAATAACATTTATGTAAACAAATGCACATATATGCATATGTATTTATATATCATTTTACAAATAAAAAAAAATTAAAAAAAAAAAAAGAACCCCACAGAAAGCTGTGAAATTGTAAACCAACTAAGGTGCTAGTCTCCATGTGCTGGATATAAAATGAAAAGGAGAAAAAAAGGGCCTGGCAAAAGACAAAGTAGGAGTGAAAGATTTGTTGCTGTGGGCAAAATCAGAAGTATGTAAAATTTTTTGACATTTCTAGCTCACTAGCATTTAAAAATGTACCCAGGTTATTGACTTTGATTCAGTTTCCTTTTTTAAAAAAAAATTATCTCTTTCTAGCATGTCTGTTGTAAGGAAGGAATGACTTCTACTTGCTTTTGCAAATATATTATATGGTATAAAGAGCATATTTCCACAATTTTGAAGGCACAGGATGATATTTAAAAGAGGGAAACATTTAGAATTATTGAGCAATTAGTTTAATTTTTCAGCTTCCAATATTTTTCTTTTGCAAATGTGCCTATTTCCAAAGTCTAACCAAAAGTTTTATTTTAAAAAAGTCAATAAGATTTTAAAACATACTTTGATTTACAAAGATCTCTAGACATTACAGTAAAGTAGGTTAAGATATTTGAAGCACAACTTCAAAAATAACACGAAACTACAACAGTAACAACCTATACATACACCTACATGCTTAAAGAAACTCAAAGAAAACTCATTAATCGGGAATCTCAAATTTTAGGTAATTATGTGACCAAACTATGACAAGCCATGAATATTAGACTGAGACCAGACTTCCAACATGTAAGAAATATGAAGTCTTAAAAAATAGCAAAACTTCTATAACTAACAATTAACAGAGGCCTGAATCAAGATGAATAAATATCCCTCATCTTTAAAAATTAAGAAACAGAGTCACAGAAGCCAAGTTGTTTATCTGGCCAGCTCACTAACAACAATGGGATTTTGATATGCCTTTACTAATCTCATTCTCTGATTCTAGAATAATATTCCACCATTTACCCCTGCTCCAGACCCAACCACTTCTACCACCACCATTTGTATAACAAGCTTTTCTTGAAGGTTTAAGTCAAATATCAACTCATAAGCAAGACTCTCTTGTCTCCAGACCTTGACCCTTGCCACAACAAAGGCTGAATAAAGTAGCCTTCTATTACCTCATATTCATTCTCCTTAACTCATTGCAATATTCTGTCTGGGTGCCTTTAAGTGAAAAGTGATGTCTTATTTACTTTTTTATTCCCACTGAGTACTGTGTCCAGTATTCACTAGACCCTTGATGAATATTTGTTTAACTAAACTGAAGAGAATTTAAATTCTTTCTGGTCAGCTAGTCTACTAATTTGGGCAACAACAACAATAAAAACCTGAGAGGAATTAATTGAATGTATATTTTTGAATGAACCATGTAGTTTTAAGCAAGACAATAATAACAATATAAAAGCAGATAAGACTAGCATATGGTTCTAGTGTGAATGACCATTTCCTCCACTCAGATATACAGTAAAACTCTTAACTAGGAGTCCCAAAGGGAATCTCCCTGTCCCAGGTCTGGTCCAGATCTGCTTCTGCTATTTTTGCTTTTTTTTTTTTAAACTACCCACTAACCCTGTTCTGTTTCCAAACTGGTTCATGTCAGGCTAATTACTTCCTTTTTTAAGAACTGGTATAACTCTCGGTCTCTTCTGCAATTGATCCAAGCTCAGACTTTAACGTACCAACTTTCCCATCTATATTCCTATGACCCTAATACAGATCTGTGGGCTGCTAAATTTTTCCTAGATGTGTTTCTTTTCCAATTCCTCCCCTACCAAATATTCCTGAATAGCTGTCTGAGAGAATAACTAGAGATGGGTTTTCTTTTTACTGCCGAAGACCGCTCTGATATTTGAAAGAGGAAAATAACTTCTAAGCTAAATAAAAACTTCTCCCAATCCCAGCAGAAAAAAAAAATCCTGTTACAGGATTAATCCTGTGCTTATTAATGCTGCATGTACACTACGTGTTAGCTACTCATACATTTCAATTTCCAATACCTACATAATTCATTTACAATGAATCACACAGAGTCTATTTATTTAAGTAAAAGACTAGTTCAATATTGGATTATATTTTACTATGAAAAATTTGGGTAAATTGAAGGTGTCAGCTAAAACAGGAGCCAACTCACTTGGGTCTTCTGCAAGCTTTATCAAAACACAAAGGCTTAAAAATCTAATTTTTTACACAGACAGTAGCACTTACAAGAGCAATTACTGCCCTCTTCTATCACTACTATTCCTGTGGATATTCATAAGTTATTGCTTTCCATGCACGTAAAGCAACAGTTAGAAGAAAGAGCATTCATGCTGTCACTTTCTAAAAGGCAAAGAAAAATTAAAAAGTGTATGCACTAAAACGTTCTAGAACAGGAATAGAAAGATAGTCTATAGGCTACTAAAGCAAAGAGAAATTTTAGAATTTTAGAGGTGAGAATTATATTTTTAAAAAATACACAATTAGAATAATGAACAAAATTTTCATGAATGAGGAAAATGGTCAGAAATATGTTCCTCTTTAAAAATGAACTAAAATACATGCATCCAATAAAATAAATCCAATAGATTGGGTTTTCAGGCTGAACCATATTTAATCATGAAGAGTATCAATAATACTATTGAAGAAATCCAGGCATCCAATAAAACAATGGAAAAGCTAGTCTTTGTAAAATTAGGCTTATAGCTTTTTAAATTAAAATATAATTGATATTCATTGCAGAAAATTTGAAGATGACAAAAGAGCCATGAAATAAAAATGCTCATAATCCTACTTCTCAAAGACAATCACATTTTTTTTTAAAGATTTATTTATTTATTTATTTATCCCCCCCTTGCTGCTTGTGTTCGCTGTGTCCATTTGCTGTGCGTTTTTTTCTGTGTCTGCTTATCTCCCCCTTGCTGTGAGGTCTTGCTGCATCAGCCCACCGCGTCGTGCGGGCTGGCCTGCCCTCACAAGGAGGACCCGGGAAGCAAACCCGGGGCCTCCCATATGGTAAGCAGGAGCTCTATCGATTGAGCCACACCCGCTTCCCGACAATTACATTTTAGTGTTTATTTTTGTCTTGTTTTTTTTTTTTTTTGCATCTTTTATTACCTGAAAAGATACTCAAAATTTAAAAATATGTGCAGTTTTCTCCCACTTGACATTATTATTTAAGTATTTTCTGTGTTATTGATTTATTTGCAAGGAACTGAGACCCAATTAAAAGTGACTTACACACAAGAAAAGGTCATTTTTGGCCATGTGAATATAATAGCTACTGAAAAGGCCAGGAGTAGGCTTCTTTGGGCTTATATGCGCAAATGAATTCATCAAAATTCTACCTATTATTTGTGCTTTTCCCAGTACTGGTTCACCCTCAGTCAATTCTTCCTATAAGATGGCAAAAAAAAATTCCGAGGAGCTCAAGAGTTCTCTTTCATTTGTTTGAAAGCCACTGTGGAAACTATCTGCCTTTTCCTCAATTCTACCAGGGTGGGATTTCATTGGGGTTCTTCAGTATAGCAAAGGAGAGATAGCATATATTAGTCAGAACTGAATTACATGGTATCTCTTGGGTCCCAGAATAGTATCAGATATAGGAGACCTGAAAGGATTCAGACTTGGGGAGAAATAATTCCCCAAAGGGGAGGTGCCAGAGGAAGAAGAGGAGGGCAGGTAAAAACACTACATCAGATATTAAAATTTCTTCATCATAGTGATTTTTAAATAGCTGTATAATATTATAGACAATATTTTTTAGTTTCCTTCTAAACCTGATATTTTGTATCTGAACAAAATATATTATGAAAAGCTGGTGGCACATATATATTTTTAGAACCTTGCAAAATATTATCCTTATATTGTATTATTCACACATTCCACAGTCCTTAGGTACTTCTGACTTCTTAGATTCTCTAAATTACTAGAGTTTCATTTACATGAAAAACTATCAGAGCTGTGTTTTTTTCATGCTCAAATAACAGAATGAAACTCTTGCAAGTGGAAAATCTTATTGTTGGAACTAATACATACTGGGATAAATAGTGTCCCTCCAGAATTCATGTCCACCTGGAACCTCAGAATGTAATCTTAATTGGAAATAGGTTCTTTGCAGATGTAATTAAGTAAGTTAAGTTGAGGTCATACTGGAATAGAATGGGCCAGAACTTAACATCATGCACAAAAGTGACCAATTAGATAAGCCTTGAAATTTTCAATCAAGTTTGCAAAAAGTATCTTCTTTCACTTTTTCAGGAGACCTTAGACTGTAACCACTATGAGATACAAAAACAAGGCTAAACAGATTCTATCGTTTCATATATTACTGTTTATTTATAAATGATTTTAAAATTTACTTAACAATCCATTACAATTTATACTGCTAATCTGAAATGATATAAGTGATATAAGAAAATCAGAATTTGTAGAATTTGAATCCACAAAACCTAGTCTACCTCCTCTTTACTAAATTTAAAGCAAGTGATGGGGTCTAAGAAATCATTAATTATGTATTACATTTTCAAAATCCAATTTGTTCATTAAGGGTGTTAGTAACACACGTGTGAATTGTTCAACTGTGTCTGGCATAAAATGAGTGCTCAGTATACTTAGTTATCATCATTATCATTAAGAATAGAAAATAATTTTTAAAAATTACCTTATAACCTTTTTAAAATTAACTTGCCAATTGCTATGTTGGTTAAATAGTCAATAATCATGATCTATATGCTCAACACAGTATTTTCTAAAGTTCAAAATGTAACAAAATTCTAATTAAACAACAGAAAAATTATATACACACATACATATTTGAATGCTATAGGTGGGGCATAAGAAGGATCATACCCAGATGAAAGACTAGAAATTCTCATTTCTTAGATTTTACCATGCTAACTTAAGCCTAGAATAATATTATTTAAATAATGTATCAAAATTCCATTTGTTAGAAGAGGAAAAAGAAATGGATGGGAAAGAGCAGTATATGACTGATTTCTACCTGCAGCTACACTGATTCCCCTATTACCATGGCCCTACTGCCACTCCAGTAATAAGCCACCCAGGCTTCCAAGAAATCCCAGTATTTCAAATGTTTCATTTCATTACTTGACAAGTACTTATTTATAACCCACCATTTGCCAGAACCTAATGTTACAGAGAACAGTAAAAAGTCCTTGACCTTATAAATCTTAATTCCTTCAGGAAGAGAAAAAAAAGTTTAAACCTATATATTATAATGCCAGATTGTGAAAAAATGCTATAGGAGAAAAATAGTAGGATAAGGGATGTGAGAACAACATGGGATGATATTTTAGTCGGGGTTGTCAGAGACAGCTTCTCTAAGAAAGTGATATTTGAGTAGGGACCTAAATAAATTGAGATGGCAAGTCATGGTGACATCTGAGTGATAAGCATTCAGGCAGAAGATACAGCACATGTAAAGAGCCATTGAGACAGGAGCGTGCTTGAGAAACATCAAGGAGGCTAGAGTGAATGGAGCACCAAGAAAGAGATTGCGAATGGTAGAATATGAAGATACAGAAGTGGCCTGGGATTTAGCTATAGCTTTGTAGGCCTTGAAAAGGAGTATTGATTTTACCCAAGGTGTTATGGGAAGCCACTGGAGGGTTTGATAGATGGGTTAAATTATGTTATTAACACATTAGAAAGATGATGTGGAGAATAGAATGTAGATGGTAGAGGAATAATTCAGGAAGATCAAGCAAGAGGTGGTTTGTACTTTAATCCAGGGGAGAAATTATAACTACTTAAAATAGAAGGTAGTAGTGGTGGAGGTAAGAGGTAGTGCAATTCTAAATATAAATATGAGTATATATGTGTGTTTATATATACAAATATATATATATATATATTTTTTTTTTTACTGCTTCTATGGTACAATTCTATGGTTTTTAAATTTTTTTATTCTGGTAACATATTATGCAACCTAAAATTTTCCCTTTTGACCACATTAAAATATATAATCAACGGTATTAATTATATTCACAAGGTTGTTTACCATCACCACCATCCCTACCAAAACTTCTCTAATAACCCCGATAGAAACATTGTACCAATTAGGCATTAACTCACCATTTCCCAACCACACCCCATCCCATGGTAACCTATATTTTAGTTTTTGACTTTATGAATTTGCTTATTCTAATTATTTCATACCAGTGATAATATACAATATTTGTCCTCTTGTTTCTAGCTTATTTTACTCAACATGATATCTTCAAGCTTCATCCATGTTGTCACATGTATCAGAATTTCATCCCCATTGATGGCTGAATAATTTTCCATTGTTTGTATATACCACATTTTGTTTATTCATTCATCTGTTGATGGACACTTGGGTTGCTTCCATCTTTTGGAAATGGTGAATAATGCTGTTATGAGCATTGGTGTGCAAATATTTGTTCAAGCCCTTACTTTCAATTATTTTGGGTATATATCTAGAAGTGTGATTACCAGATCAAATGGTAATTCTATACTTAATTTTCTGAGGACCAGAAAGTTAGCCTGTAAGTAGATAAACATTTATCATAGAACAATAACCATGTGTTATCTTGTATATAAATCTCATAGTCTCAGCAAATTGTTACAAACATGATGTACTAAAAAATCTATTCTAACATATACAGATGTTAGGCCCAAGATAGCAAATTTTCAGCAGAAAATGTTTTAATGGGTTAATCCATCACTGGAAAATCAATATCACAGAATCCAATTAAAATAGTATTAAATGTGTTCAGCAAAAACCTATATTTGACTTTAAAGAAATAATTCATTCCTTTGCATCTAATGACTTTTAAAATCCTTCCTGGTCAAACAATGAAATCAGACAGGCTGCTCATCTTCAGATTCAGTAATATATAGGAAGCCATAATATAAGAAAAACTGTTATCCCAGATTAACATATATTTTTGCAATTGAAGTAAAACTGTCATTTCTGAGGATATTCAATGCTTTGAAAATTTTATCAACAAGATCAAACTGCACAAGACCAGAACATTTAAAGGTAATTTTTGTTGTTTTTTCTTTTTTTTTTTTTAAAGGTAATTATTACCCTATAAAAATTTGCAAAGAAGTTGGCATGACAGAAAATAAAATATGAATAGCTTTTCTGTTATGTTCAGTTCATGTTAGAGTGAATAATTTGTAATATTTTCTTTAGAATTTTTAAATAATATAAAGCAATCTGCATTAAAAGTTTTATACAGTATAAATAAATCTGAAGATCCTTATATTAGCTTCAGAACATATGATCATAATCCATATAATTGCTGCAGGAAAACTTAAATGGTATGAAACAACCCATATTTCTTTTTTTGTTGTTAAAAAAAAAATTATATATGTTTACAAAGTCTTGTTCTATTAGATCATATATTCTCAATTTGTAAGACTAATTAAAATGTCATTATGGATAGAAAATATGCCCTGAAGAATTAAAAACAAACTTGATATTAACTATATATAAATGTTATTTTAAATATAATAATATTCTGAGACATCTTCCTTTGAAAATGATTAATTCCTGAGCCTCCGTCATGTGGACAATCACATTCTCTGGTTATTTAAGCTACATTGATACTTTCTGAACTGCACATTCTGTCAAAGTATCTCTTCCTATTGCAGAATCTCAATCCACATCCCTGAGTTTGCAAACTGAATATTAGTGAAAACGTCTAAAGTCTGATTGAGGAGCTAATGTGTCTGGATCAATCCACATGCTTTTGAGTGCATTTCCTGCGCCTGCTGACCCTGTTGGCAAGCTCTGCCTGCCTGTAAATTATGAATAGTACTCATGTAAAAGCTGCTTCCTTCGTCTGTGAACTGCGTTTAAGTGGCGAAGCCTTCTTTTGTGGTTATTATCAATGTCAAATTTGGCTTGGTCATGCAGTACTGTTTCGTTGGGAATGACAGAAACACCCTCCAAATCTGGTGTTTGTGTCAACAGTACCCCTTTGGGAAAGGATTTTCATATCTTTAACAAGCTATTGACACCAGATAGTATCGGTTATATTTATATTTTCAATAGCCCATATACTCACGATTTTAGTCTAAACTGAGTATATATTTGGACCATCAGAAGGACAGTTCCAGTTCACTGCTTTCTATTTTATCTGTTTTAAGATGGACCAGGATGCTCTTAGCACACACATTTTAGGAAGCAGGCCAGTTGATAACAAACTCTTTAATGTGCCCTAGACTGTTATGCTAAGCATAGGTCCTGCTCAAATTTCCAAATCTTATCAAAGACATAAATATCAATAGCCAAAAGGGCAACCTATTCCAAACATAATAAATCCAAATAGAACTACTCCGAGACACCAACTATTCAGAATGTCAAATGCCAGAGATAAAGAGAGAATTCTGAAAGCAG
>JAQZBX010007230.1:0-44960 GCA_029593785.1 Cabassous unicinctus | reverse complement strand
TTGGTCAGTTTCTTCTTACACATGAGAGAGATAGTATGAGTGTGTGTGTGTATTTTATGGTAATTCTCTCTAAGGAGCTCAATCTTTCCAAAGGCATTATCTTAATCATTTATATTATGTGCGCCCAGGCACATGGGACAGATGGGATTATTCTATGATCCCCATTTGGGGAAGGAAACTGAAGAACAGAGAGGTGAAAACCTTGTTCAAGATCACACAGCCAGCCCATGGACTAGCCAGGCAAGAACAAACTTCTCTAGCTTCTTGCAGGCTGATTTCTCTCTGCAGATCCTCCTGCCTCTAGATTAATAAAGTCATGTTCATCATTACTATATATTAACTTGAAATTGGATCTCTGGAGGGGAATTCCGGCTTTTTCCAATGAAGCTGTAGCACTGAGAAACTGGTGAGGAAGTTGCAATTAATTGTTCTTTCATTATATAAACTATCTCAGCAGCCCCTGAGGGCCAACTACAAGACATTGAATTATATGTCGCTGAAGCCATTCCTTCCATCAAACAGCTCAGAGCCAAACTGAAAACCCAAAAGGCTGTATTATCACGTGTCACCATCCTTACTTTATGGGCACCCAGTTTTCTAATTGTTGAAATATGAAGAACGCCTTGCTCCCTCCCACTTCATTAAAAAATATGACAAATATTATTCTTTTGAGACCAAAAAGAGTACGGTTATCAAAGTTAATATTTTGGGGCTTTCCATGCCTAATTCGCCTTTTCAAATATTGTTTTGCACAAGATAGTTTCCCAGGATTTATTTAGCATGATATTTTAAAGCTGGACAAAACTTTACAGATGACCTACACCAGTGGTTCTCAGCCTTAGCTGGGCATTAAACTCCTGCGAGGACTTTTAAAAAAAATTACCACAACAAGAGGTGCTGACGTGCCCGGCCCATGAGTGGCCCAGGCATCTGTAGCATCTAAAATCTCACCAGGTGATTTACAGTATGCAACTAAGACAGTGAGCACTGGTCTACACCCGCTCCAACCCCAATGCCCAGAATGGCAGAGTGGTTTCCCCAAACTCACAGCTCATTGTCCTTTCCGTTCTACTGATTTTTTCATTCTAGAAATATAGTATTTTATTGGGTACCACCTGAGCCTTCAGAGCCCTAAAGGAAGTCACAGGGATTAAATAATTTTTTTAAAAAAGCTTTTTCCTAGACGTTTTCAGTTTATACATGGTTTTCAGATTATGGTTTCTCTTTTAATTTTTCGAGAAAGTCTGTTAAATCACAATGACACCATCATCTGTAGATACCGAAACCGAAGTTGAAAGAGGAAGAGTGGCATAGTGTCCATGTGGCAGAGCTGGGGTTCGAGACCAGCTTTTTCGGCTCCTGGTCCTACTTCAGCCTTTGCTGATTCAGTTGATGTGTGCCTCGGTCTCGTCCTCTGAAGACCACCGTGCACAGGAGCCCTGGCTTGTTTACAAAAACACAAGCAATTTGTTTCTCACTCGGCGGCAGGTGGTGCTGGCCTATGCCGTGATTCCCTGAAAAATGGGACTGAACACGCTCTACATTTCCAGGCAGGAGGAGAATATTCTTCCCTCAATGTTATGAGTTGGACGTGTGAGTTTTCCCTTGAAGAACATAATTAGAAATGGGGTCTGTATATCACAAAAAAAAAAATATCGATGAGCCGGCCATGAAGAGTGTCGGCAGCTTTGACAGACAAGACAGGGCATCTGCTAATGGACACCAGCTAATGTCATCTTTAATGAAGACTGTGCACTCGGACGAGATGAAAATGTCCCTGTGGCTCTGGTCCTTTCCTGCAGCCCTTCTGTAGCTCTAAGGACATCAAACAAACATTTAGACAGAGGGCCCTTTAACTAGCTTCTCAGTGGCAGTGAATCAAGTCAGAAAAGTAATTCAATCCTCACTCCCAAGGTACAAGGGAAGGAAGAAAAACTGTTTCTTTAGATTCCATCCTCCCCATGGAACCATTTATTAATGTCCTCAGGGTGTTAGAATCAATCCCATCCCGACCACTTGCCCACATGAAACCTGGTGGAAATGTAAGCTGAGGCTTGTCTCTGCTCTCAGCCTCTTTCTTCCTCGTTCGAGCAGAGGGTGATTGTGGGGACATGGGAGGCATCATGTCCAACAGGGACCCCAAATTTCCACAGGTTCATCTGTGCCCCGATGGGTCCCTGCATCTTTGCGCTCCCAAACCACTTTTCTATATCTGCTGATACCACTAAAGTCACTGGGTTGCCAGAGTTGGCTTCTGTAGGATCTTCGCAGGGTCCTTACTAACAAAATGAGTAACAAATTCACACGTGAGGGCTTTCCTTCCCCATTCCCTTCTCCTCAGCAAGCCAATGAAATAAATCTAAAATATGTACAAGACTAATGCGTCCAGATGCACCAACGCTAATGGCTTGGATCGCCTGGGAACTCAATGCCACACAGATGGGGGGACCGCAGGAGCTGGGAAGCTTAGAAGAGGAGCTCAAATGCTTGCACTTGATAGTTGGAAAAATGAGGCTCAGACAGGAGAAGTAATTCACCCAAAGTCAAACCACGGGGGTAGAAATGAACCAACCTGAAGCCATGCTCAGGCAAGGCAAGAGCCCAAGTTTCCTAACTCTCTCCCCTTTTGTACCATAATGACTCCTCTATGTGTGTTTCACCAACTGAATATTTTTGACATTGTGTGTTTTGGAGGGTTCCTAATTTTAGTCCCTCCAGAAAATCCCTTTCATGTTGTGAAGCTAGTCATGGAAATGCTAAGCAGCACCGAATGTTTTATTATAAAACAGCACTCCCTGCAGAGAAGACTTATTTCATCTTTAGCACTTACAGCTCCTTTCTATCAGTAAAAGGTTGAATCATCCAATATCCTGCGGTAGAGAGCAGATTTACATGTTGAACTAACACAGGAATATTTTAGAGACAAGCATCAGGACTTTCCTATTTCTGTCCCTGCCCTTTGATAAGGGGAATAATATTTGTTAAAGACACCTTGGGGGAATCCCACTTCTCTTTCAGTGGAATCAAAGAATCTTTCTTTGAAATAGCCACCCAGCGGAGAAAAAAATATGCTGAGCTCCCTTTCTTTTTTCTTTTTTTCTATTATAGAAGTTGTAGATTTACAGAAAAATCATGGGGATAGTACAGAGTTCCCATATACCACCACGACCACGCCCAACACACAGTTTTCCCTATTATTAACAGTTTGTGTTATAGTGTGGTAACTTTGTTACAATTGATGAAACAGCATTATTATAATTATACTATTAACTATAGTATATAGTTTACATTAAGTTCACTGTGTTTACAACTCTATAGCTTTTTAACATTTTTATTCTGGTGAAATATATACAACCTAAAACTTCCCATTGTAGCCACTTTCAATTTACATTTCTGCGGTGTTAATTCCATTCACCACCGTTGTGCTATCACCACCATCCATTACCAAAACTTTTCCGTCACCCCAAGCAGAAACTGGACTCTGAGCTTCCTTTCTTGGAAATACATCACTAATTAGAAAGAATAGGATTTTGACAAACTCGGCCCAGATGGATCCAAAAAGCTTGAAAGAATTTATTGATCACAGTTCACATCACAGACCACACTCTCTCCCACCCAATTCTGCATGGTATATTCTGATGGAAAATGGCCTACATTCGTCGCTGCTTCGCCACTCAGGACAACCCCCAAAGTCCCCAAAAAAAGCCCGAGTATTTCAACTGCCCCTCCTCTCCCTGTCCCCAAAATGTCCAGTGGCCACCGGCTCCACATCACTGTTACAATTTCTTCCATTGCTTGAATCACAATATGTCTACAACAGAACACCACCAAGTCCACTCTAGTCCACAGCTCCTCCCCCAATCCTGAGGGGACTTGGAAGGTGATGTTCACTGCACCTCCAAGTGAGAGAGGGCTTATATTTCATGGATATAGTGGATGGGATTATCCTGCCTTCAGCTGCAGTCTATGTCCATTGCGGGTGTTGTGCCACACGGATGGGGAATGGTTGTGTGGGGTGTTGTTGGGGGTGTGGGCGGTGGGGAGCATGGGAATCCCTGTAGTTTCTGGGTAATATTTGGGTAATCTAGGCACCTTTAAAAAATGTATATATATATATATATAACAAATAACATTTATGTAAACAAGTGCACATATATGCATATGTATTTATATATCATTTTACAAAAAAAAAAATATTTAGGAAAAATAAATAAATAAATAAATAAATAGAATTTATTGAACGGTCGCTACAAAGGAAAACTGCCAGTTCTTTCCCTATAAGCTGCAATGGTTCCTCATCAAACTTTTCAACTAGCCAGCCATCCTCTGATGAGGTCACTTAGTCCCCACTACTCCACCCCACTCTAAGTCAGCAGTGATATCAGATGGTGTCTTTTTCAGGACATATCTTACTCATTTTTCTCTTTTCCCACACTGACCCCCTCACACTAAAATACATATGGCTTGTTGTGGTAGATTGAATTACGTACCCCTGCATAGACATGCTCTTAATCCTCCCACTCCTGTGGGGGTGAATCCATTGAATACAGGACCTTTCAAAGATTATTTTTAGTTAAGGTATGGTGCCCCAAATGAAGATGAACTTTAATGCAGATTGTGGGAGGCCTTAGAAAGAAAACCTGGAAGTCACAGGAGTCAGAAAAAAGAGGACATCACCGTGTGTGTGGAGGAAGAGATGCGAGTCAAAGAATCCCAGTGATTGCCAGCAGCCAGCACCAGAATGCTACAGATTTTTCAGAAAAAGCAAGTCTTGCCAATATCTTGGTTTGGGACTTCTTCTAGCCTCAAAACCATGAGCCAATAAATTCCCATTGTTTAAGCCAACTTATTGTGTGGGATTTGTCATAACAGCTTGACAGACTAAGACACTCATTATTGCTAACTGTGCCCTTTTGTCTACCACTGGACTATTCCAGCCTACTAGGGTAAAATATCATCCCTGCCTATCCATGAGTGGGATTCTCATGATTGGAAAAAGCACTGTCTTGAAAATTTTGTTAATAAGTCAAAGTACATGACTAATCAGTGCTAGGTTTTTCAAGAAATGTCATGGGTAAATAAAGAAGAAAGACACGAACTCTAAATTTCTCTTACTTATTTACCAACCACATGCCTGCTATCTCCAGGCCACCATCCCTGTACTGGTTTCTCTAAAAAACCTCATCTCCCTCCTCTTTTTAGTAAATATTGAAAACACAGTGATTCCAGGATGAGCACAAAAGGTTGGAGGTCAAGGAATAAAACATTCTCGTCCTGCTTCTGTGAACCATAGAAAAACACTTAAACTTCACATGCCTCAGAATTCGCTGCAGGGGCAGAATCCATAACCAAGGCAGATTAGCTAAAGTGGCAAAGAATCCAATAGGAGAGGAGAGCAAAGAGCCAAAGAAGACGCTCGATTCCCACTGCTGCAAGGCCATTACTAAATAATTGAGCTCATATTTCCTACTTGTGGAAACATTTTGGGTTGTACCATTGTATTTTCACATCATGTTCCCAGAACACAGTATTTATCCATTAGTATTTGTCTGTCAGCGTGTGATGAAACAGTAGGCAAACATGAATTTCATATTGAAATTTCAGGAGCCCTTTGAGTTTGATATTAATCATTTATAACAACAATTCCCTTCATCATGACTTTTATTTGGAGAGTCTGCTATTATGTTATTGGACCTAGATTCCATTGAATATAATAGACCTTTGATTTGGTTATGTTAGGAAGCCTTAAATATTGTTGATTTATACCTCATAATAATTTTTTCATGACTATTACCAAGATATAATTTTATACAAAGCTATCTGCAATTTTAGCAGACATTGGAGGAATTACAAGCAAACTGTCATATTGCAATCCCTTGTAAATCAGATAAGAGTTCCACAAATTTCCGTGGTTCAGCTTTTAATGTGGAAATCAGGTGTGTATATCAGTCTCTCCCAATTGAACTCCCCTGACTGCTTTCTCAGCATTTACACTTTCTTGAAGTAAGCAGTAGTTTCATTGTCCAAAGTTCATGTAGTATAAATTAATATTGAGATAGAGATTGGTCTGTGACTATCTTGCTCTCTTTTCTTTTAAAATTATAATATACAGTGTTAGGTTTTACTACTTCTCTTTTCTACATCTTTTATCCATTCAACAAATAATCATTGAGCATCTTTTGTGCCAGGCACTAAATTTGGCTCTAGAGATGGCATATGGAGCAATCTAGATCTTATTTGTGAATTGCCTTCTGGAGCACTGATTGGAGAATGAATTTATTACAATGTGAGGAGAATTCATCTTAACATATACCATTACAGCAGTGCTTCATCGCTATTCATAAAATATTAGCATTTGTATATTTATTCACGTTTATTAGCTCATTGTAAGCATAATTAGCAATATCATTTTTCTTAGATAAGTATTTTAAAAGTCCAAACTGGAAAACAGTTTGGCAGTTTACTCAGAAAGTTAAACAGTATTACAATATGACCAGGTAATTCTACTCCTAGGTATATACCCTAAAGAATACACCTTTATATTCTTTAGTGTATATACTCAAACAGATACTTGTACACCAGTGTTCATAGCAGTGCTATTCACAGTAGCCAAAAAGTGGAATCAACCAAGGGTCCATCAACAGATAAATGAATAAACAAATGTGGTATATCTATGCAATGGCATATTATTCAGCCATAAAAAGAAATGAAGTTCTAATACACATGCTACCATGTGGATGAACCCTGAAAACATGCTAAGTGCAATAAGCCAAACATACAAGGACATGTATGTATTCTATGATTCCACTTACATGAAATATCTAGAATTAGCAAATTCAAGGAGACAGAAAGTAGATTATAGGGTGTCAGGGACTGGGGATAGGAGAATATGGGGAGTTACTGCTTAATGAGTACAGTATTTCTGTTTGGGGTGATGGGAATGTTTTGGTAATGGAAGGCGGTGAATTATATGCTTAAAAATGGTTAAAATGGCAACTTTTATGTTATATATGTATGTGTGTGTGTGTATATATATATATATATATATATATCCCCAATAAAAAATTAAGTCCAGTTACTGAACTTTTGAAAAGACATCTATAGATGCTTTGAGTAAATACAGATTTCAGAAGATATAGGAAGATTGTGCCAATGTCTGCCCTTGAAACTTGTTGATGACCATTCAAAAGACTTTTATTTCCTTTTTTAGAAAACTGGTTTCTTTTAAACAGAAAAACCATATTTGTATCAGATGTAATGAGAGGCATTCACAGAATGAAAATAATACCCAACTTCTTAGCAGCTCACAGTTTTGACTTATATTTCTTATGGTTTGCAGTTCCATTTTGATTACAGCTGGTTGACTGGTTACAACTGGTACATTTATGTGATTTGTTCCATGCCCAATCAGCCTTCACTTTCTTCTACATTCTCTGCCTCTTCTTCGTCACCATAACGTTTCATTTTAGTCCAGTAATCTCTTTGATCCTTGCATTAACATTTTGTTAGCATTTCATCTATAATTTCTCAGAGTCTTTACAAAGGTTGTTTTCACACATCTTAAAATTTGGTAATAAATAAATAAATGCACAGAGACCTACAGGTTTCTTGTAAACAACGACTACCAACCAGTCACTTCTCTATGTCAGTAATTTTCAAATAACATGCTTTGGTTTTCACATAATCACTTGGATGCTTGCTCTCACTGAGAAGAGTGATCACATGAAAATTATACCTAGCTCAACCTGAGGGACGCACAATTTACCGCCTTATAAACAGATATATTAGTTAGACCCATAATCACATGCAAGGAATTAATACATAGAGTATTTGCTAGATTATCATTTTCTGTTAATTGTACCATCTCTGGATTTACATCGTATATTAGTCCAATGAAATACTCTTTACTCAAGATAAAAGAAGAAAAGGCAGCATGGTGAGGTAGAGAGTGGCAGGCTTTAGAGACAGATAGGTACAGGTTTACATTTCTGCTTCACTTCTAATATTAAGACTTGACCTTCCTCCCCTGCCCCTCCAAGCTTCCATTTCTTTACCTATAAACTGAGAATAATAATAAAACAAATCGCATAGGGCACTATACAAATGTTAGTTTCCATCTTTTTTCTTCCCTCAAGGAAAAAAAACACACATATGTTTAAAATATCCACTACTCATACAACACTAAGACAGGAATAACTTAAAGTATCAAATTTGAGACTGATGTATTGGAGGATGGAGATTATTAAATTTCCTTGTTCAGAGAAAACATAATTAGCGTGATCAGTTTGGAATTTTTTTCATGCCAAATTTTTCTTTCTAGTCGTAAAATAATGTTGTGCAAACTATTGGCAAGTTGTTTCATATTCAGCCTTAATGAAAAGAAAAAAATCTTTTTCTTGTACTTAAATGCCTATTTAGTTCCATTTAAGCCATTTTCTTTGAACCGAATGCAAATGAGTAAGGGTTGTAAGCTATTTCATAATCTTCCTTTAATCAAGATCACTACAAAGCATCAACCTACTGGGTGATGGGTGACCTAAATCACATTAATTTAATTCTGTGAGAATCATTAAAAGATTTAGTACTTTTATGAACTAGAGTAGCCACAGATCAAATTGCAGATCTTATGGATTCAATGTTCTGTTGATTGTTGGATAGGATGAAGATGAAGTGCCTACTCTGCCCACATACTGGCCTCAATACATAGTTACTTTTCAAAAGCTCAGGATTTTGCAAGAGGCAGTTGGGTCCTGGTCCCAGAATTCAAAGGAGAAATGCAGACTTCATAACTGTGCCAGATATGTAGGAAGGGTAATCCCTGCAATCTTTTTTTCACACAGTTGAAATACTTCTATGATTTCTCTATTATATGCCCATTTTCTCAACAATTCAAAGAGAGAAAGGAGGCAATAAACAATATGCTGGAAACTATTGCCTAAATATCACTTTCATGTCATACCATCTACCACTGGAAGATTTTTTTCTTCGTATAAGGTAAATAAATTGTGACAATCCAAACCTGTTTTTTCCTACTTCCCCAGTATAGGTACTTCTGTACAATATCTAAATATTTATAGTGCCTTTTCAAATGATAGGCCCAAGAATGCTTCTTGAATATTCATGAGAACACAGAAATTAAGAGAAGAATCTTTGTCTCTTAAAGAAGGGAAATGAGAAAAGCTGGGAAGAAAGCTTGGGTCCAAAGTTAACAAAGGTTTCAAACATCGAAGTGTTTATCATCATATGACAGGACTTTCTGGCTGGTTTGAAGTTTATTGTTGACTCTCCATCATTGTATAAATGTAGTCAGATAAAGGCTTCATAAATAAGAGAAGCTGAACTCATAAATGTAGTCAGATAAAGGCTTCATAAATTAGGGAACCTGAACTCATCTGAGAAAGTAATGGTTCAAAATTCTTAACTCACAACTTCTCTAATTAAAAAAAAAATTCTAAAGTAGTCATCAGTCACCTTGGGTGGTACAAGCTTTGCCCTGGCAAATGAGCCAATTACACCTACCGTTTCCTTCCTTGAAATTGCTAGGGTTTCTACTGGACATAGAACTCAAAATTGAGTACAAACTTCCTGGGCCTTAACCCCCACCCCTGACCCCTGCCTTTAAGCTCTGTTAGGATCAGTAAGCAGGTAACCTACAATTCGTCAAGGTTGTTGGCATTTGGTGTACACTTGAGGTCTTTCTCCCTAAAAGGAACATCTCTTCCTTCCCAAAGAAACAAAAGAAGCAGCCTTTGACAAATCACTTGCAAATGCTCAACACTATCTAGGTTAGAATTTAGATTCAAAAAACAGTGTGATCCAGAGGCTTTGACTTCTTTTTGGACTATGGGCCTTTGAGAATCTGAAAAAAATCTCTCCCCAGAAGTTTTACAAACATGCAAATCTTTCTCTGAAACTTTGGGATTAATTTGGGTCTTAATCCAAATTAAGACCTTATGGTCTAGATATTGAGGAGCTTTATGTAATAACTGGGACTTTGACATTAAAAGTAATAAATATACAAACTAGAAACTTGCCCAAAGAAAACTGCTTCTTTGAAGATAAATAGTGTTACTGTACCAACCACAAAAGCAGCAGCACTGGGAAAGAGTTGCAAAGCTCAGGTCCTTCCATCAGCCTGTAGCCATTTTTGGAAGTTAACGATGCTTATCGTGGGTCATCCTAGGGCAGTGGTCCCCAATCCTTGGTTGCACATTAGAACCACTAGGGGAACTTTCAAAAATATGCATGCCCAAGCAGATCCACACTTCATGATTTCAAAATGTCCCACAAACTGGAATAGTCAGTATGGTACTGGTAAAAGAATAGACATATAGATTAATGGAGTAGAATTTAGAGTCTAGAAATAATCCCTTACATTTATGGTCAACTGACTTTTTATGAGGTTGTCAGAACAATTAAACAAGGAAAGAAGAGTCTTTTCAACAAATAGTGCTGGGACGACTTGGATGCCTACTATATACCATACACAAAAGTGAACTGAAAATGGATCGTAGACCTAAACATAAGAGCTAAAACTATAAAACTCATTAAAAAAAACAGGAGTAAACCCTTGTGACTTGGATTAGGCTTTGGTATTCTAGACACGATACCAAAGGCACAAAAAACAAAAGAAAAATAGGTAAATTGGATTTCATGAATATTAAAGACTTGTAATTCAAAGGATATCAACAAGAAAATGAAAAGACAACCCATAGAATGGGAGAAAGTATTTGAAAGTTGTATCTTTGATAAGGGACTTATGTCCAAAATATATAAAGAACTCTTACAACTCAGTAAAAAAAAAAAAGAATAACCCAATTAAAAAATGAGCAAGAAACTGAATAGACATTTCTCCAAAGAATATATAAAAATGGCCAAGAACACACAAAAAGATGCTTAATATCATTAGTCACTAGTGAAATGTGAAATGCAAATAAAAACCATAATGAAATACCACTTCACACATACCCACTAGTATAGCTATAATAATAATAATAATAAGGTAGATGATAACGTGTTGGCAAGAATGTGGAGAAACTGGAATTCTCATGCATTGCTTGAGAGAATGTAAAATGGTGCGGCTGCTTTGGAAAACAGTTTGCTAGTTCCTGAAAAAATGCTAAACATAGAGTTATCATGTGGCCTAGCAATTCCACTCCTAGGAATATACCCAAGAAAAATGAAAGCATGCATCCACACAAAAGCCTAAGCAGCACTTTTCATGAAAACCAAATGTTCATTAACTGATAAAAGGATGGATAAAACGCGGTATATCCATACGATGGAGTATAATTCATCAGTGAAAGAGAATGAAGGACTGGTACATGCCACAACATGTGTGAACCTTGAAAACATTATGCTGATTGAAATAATCCAATCACAAAGGTCACAGATGGTATGACTCCATCTACATAAATTGCCCAGAAGAGAGAAATTCATCCATAGTGTCAGAATGTACATTAGTAGTTGCCTAGGGTTGGACATGGTGGGAAGGGGGATTACTGGCAGGTTGGGGAGTGGCTGCTAATGGGTTCAGGGTTGCTTTTCGGGGTGATGAAAATATACTAAATTAGATTGTGGTGATAGTTGCACGACTCTGAATATACTAAAAACCACTGTATTGTACATTTTAAATAGGTGAATTTTATGGTATGTGATTTATATCTCAATAAAACTCTTGAAAAAATACACATGCCCAGACTTACCTTCAGAAGATTCTGAAATAAGCATTCTGGCATGAGTCCCAAGCATGCGTGCTTTTGTGTTTGCTTTAATAAAACTCTAAAATTATTCTGATATGCCAGCTATGGTTGAGATCTACTATACAAAAACAGTTTATTATAGTTGATATTTTCATTTGCATCTTTTTTTAGCTCTCATTTTTCTAACATGGCTTGATAATAGGATGTTTCAGTTAATCAAACATTCTAGATACGGGGTAGCTGCCACTGACAGTGCCAATGCAGTTATGAAAGCCTCAAAATGGAACATGAGGCAGTGGGATGGGGGGAAAGAGCATGCGGCTTTGGAATCCAATAGAACCCAGATCTAATCTTGGCTCTACCACTTACCGTGTTTGTCACCTAGAGCAAGTCATTCAAGCTCTTTGAACCTCAATCTAATTACTGGCAAAATAGGGGAAAAAATGTATCTTCTGATAGTTTGTAAGGCATCAATAAAATAAATGTTTAGCTTAGCTCTTAGTGAGTGCGTGTAGTTAGTACTCACTAAATGTTAGCTACTATTACTGTGGTTGTGGATTATTGTGAGTATTATTACTACTACTGTGATGACAATGGCAACTATGACAAATGTAAACCAAGGCACTTAGATGAGGGACTTTATGAAGAATCTGGAGTTACGTTAAAGGTGAATTATTAATTTACCATAATTGAAATAGGTCTCTTGATGCTTAATCATGCACTTTTCCTTAAGTTATTTTCAGTATTCAATTCTCGAGCTCTCCTCAAAAGCCCTTTCTGCTTCCTTCTCACCTGTTGAGTGAATTTCCTTGGTCCTGGCATTGCCCGGTTTGAATCACCACTGGTCCTCACTAGTTACGGATCTCAGGCAAGTCATGAAAGAACAAGTCTGTGTCTCACTGTTTTAATCTGTAAAATGGAAATGATACACTAGTCCTGCCTCATAAAGATGTTTATGCAGAAGAAATGCTTTGAAAGACAGAAACGGGCTGACACATAGTCATTTGTGTGGTTGTTTTCATTCCTTTTGGTGGTTTGGAAACAATAGATCATTTTTTCTTCTGTGAGCTCCACTTTCTACTTTTCCACAAAATTTATTTTATTCAGTTGTAAAACCATAGAGCTCTAGAACATTGAGCTCTAGGGACCTTAGAGAGCCTTTAACGTAACTCCTCATTTTTGGAGTAGAAAAAACTCAAAGCCCAGAATGCTTAGACGTTTTGCTCTGGGTCACCCTGCAGAGCTCGAAACAACAAGCTGAAAACAGCATCGTACACATTTTCTCTCAAGAGAGAGGCTTGCATATTCATGTCAGCTGACGTGTTCAGGTCCGTGGCCCATCTTTCTTATCTTTTGACATCAGTATAAATGTAAACGTCTTTCTTAATGTTAAGCTAAAGATCAAGATAGGACCAGTTTTGCTTTGCTTTGTGTTGGCGCCACTTGATTTCTTCAAATGTCTAATACTTGAATGTTTTGGTTTTCTTTTGTCTTCTTGATGTGAACTTTTTTTCCAATTGGAATTCTTATAGTGCCTGTGATTATTCACTGTCAGTATCTCTTCCTCCTTCTTTTATAACCTGTTAAAGCTAAAACACCACTTGGGCTACATAAGATATTTTCCCTCCAGGTCAGGAAAATAAATTTGAATGTATTTTGCTCATGTGGATTAACTGGGAAGGAGTTAATTAAAAGTTATATATTTATATGTATATATATATATTTGAAACTTATTTGATTGTTTAGCCTTAAAACACAGATCCAACCTCGATAATGACCGTATGCGGTGATGTTGTTTGTATAATTCATCAGATGAGTCCTATTTAATAGCCAAGCCAATCATTTACAACTCAATATTTATACTTAATTAATCACTTCAACAAATAGTAAATGCTCAAACAAGTGTTTGATGTTTTTGAGTCTACATATACAACTTGAAGTCTTCACTCTGCTACTTACTAGCTCTCTGACTAAGGGAAAGTCACTTGGGAATTCTGAGTCTGAGTTTCCTCAACTACAAAACAATTCCAACAACAAAAATAACAGGAAGGTTCTTCTTACCTCTGTCACAGGGTTTTGGCATAATAACTATGGCCTTCCACATCTACGTGCAACAGTTGTTGCCTGCAGTACCCTGTCCACCTCTGTTGTCCCCACCTACACAATATGTACCAGTTGACTCCACAACAACCACAAAAAGACTTTCAGGCTATAAGCAAGTCATTTATAGGTCTGCATTAAAATATTTTTGCCACTTTTTTTCATACCACAGTGTATATTTCTGTTTTGAAGCAAACTATGTACCTTTGAAGGAAAAGATGTCAAGACATCAACTGTGTTTGTTATTTTGCATCTAAGACCTGGTGGGATAGTAATGTTAGGGTAGCAGAACCTCTTGGGAAGAGGGTAGTTATTCTGATTTAACCCTGCCATAATAGAAAAATATCACAGTGGCTGGACCACAAATGATAAAGAATGAGACAGAAGAAGAAAAATATGACCTGAAAAAATAACCAACCTAGAAATCTAGAAACCAAAAACTTCAGGGGAGGGATTAAGGCTGGAGCCAAGTCTCTTCTTAATTTTGTCAACCAGACATTTGTCAGCACAGGGCACTTTTTGCAAGTATTAAAAAAAAGCAAAGCTCATGAATCGGACCTGGGATCCATCTTATTAAATTCATTATCACTAGGGAGCATTTCTCAGGTTGACTTCCTAAAAAGCATCGGGGCTTCTGTCTCATGTATGAAGATAATTATTTCTGTCACAATGAACAATTTAACCAACATTCTCAACTCCCACCTTCAGACCACTCATGGCTTCCAATAAAAGGAGATGGACTCCTCTGTAATAAAGCAGTTTCTGTGTTTTACAGACCTGGAAGAAACTGTAATGAAAACAAAATGTTCCTGAACTGTCCATGGTAAAAAGTTTTTATTGGTATTGCTTGTTTTCTCTAACATAGAAACAGAGAAAAATGAAGTACTGCTGTCAGGGGCACACAGCCACTCAGCCACTAGGTGAGTGGATTTTTGGACTTAAGTTTGCTTATTTCCTGATGAAAGAATATATATACATTCATTACACATTCCTTTAATTACAGCAACAATTTGTGCAATAAACGTCAATGAAGACGAATAGATAGAGAGATGGATGGATGGATGGATGGATGGATGGATGGATGGATGGATGGAAAGAAATAGAAATAAAGAAGGAAAGAAAGAAAGAGAAAGAAAGTCAGGAAGGAAGGGAGGGAGGGAGGGAAGGACAGAGGAAGGAAGGACAAATGATGCGGCAAAATGTTGCAAGTTGGTGGATCTGGGTATCTGGGTGGGGGGTATGTTGGAGTTCTATGTATGAATTTTATATTATTTTTGCAACTGTCTTGAAATTATTTCAAAATTTAAAAGTTTATATAAAAAATGGCAATGAAGAAAGTATCTTGGTCCTACACTGGCATCACAGGCCTTTGTCTGTTCATTTGTAAAATAGGTCTGATAACTTAACTTAAAAACTTGTTTTGTTTTGAAGAAATGTCAAACTTACAGAACAGTTATACAAAGAACTTTCCTTTTTCTGAATCATTTGAGAGAAAATTGACCATCATGATGTACCGTTGCCCTGAACATGTCAGCGTGTTTCTTACATACAAATCCACAATACAACCACCAAAGACGGAAATTAACATTGGTACGTTCATGCTTCACCAGTTCTTTCAATAATGTCCCTTTTAGCAAAATGAGTCAGTTCAGAATCACCCATTGCTTTTGTCTTGTTTCTTCAATGCCCTTCAGTCTGCAGTAGGTCTTCAGTCTTTCCTTGACTTCCATGATTTTGCCAACTTTGAACATTATAGGCCAGTCATTTTATAAAATATCCCTCAGGCTGAGTTTTCCTGACTCTTCCCCATAACTAGATTCAAGGACAATGTCACAGAAGGGATGCTGCACTCTCCTGATTGCATCCTATCAGATGCTGCCTGATTTTGATTTGCCCGTTACTGATGGCGTTGACTTTGGTCACTTGGGTGAGGTTGTTTCTCCCTGGTTTCTCCACTATAATGACACTTTCCTTTTGTAACAATTAGATATTCAATGGGGAGATATTTGAGACTATGTAAATGTCCCGCTCCTTATCAAACGTTCCACTTATTCATTTTATATCAATATGAATTCATGGTTTCCAGTTTTCTTCAATGGGATATCATTCTTTAAAATTATTCATTATTTTTATTTATTTATTTTTATTTTTTTATTTGAGAATTTGTGAGTCAACAAAACAATCATGCACTCCATATAGGGTTCCCATACATCGCCCCACCACCACCTTACATTGTTGTGATGTGTTTGTTACAAATGGTGAAAGAACATCCTCATAATATTACTGCTATCTATAGTCCATAGCTTATATTTGGTGTATTTTCTCCCAAACCCATCCTCTTATTAACACTGTGAATTAGTATTGTATAATTGTTATAGTTCATGGCAGAACATTCTCATATTTGTTTTTCATTATTTATTTTGATGCTCAATTTGTCCCAGATTTGACCACATGGGACCCCCTTCAAGCTGGCTGCTATGTCTTTTTCTTAAAATTTTTTTTTTAATTTTAAAGAAGCTTTAGATTACATAAATGTTACATCAGAAAATATAGGGGATTCGCATACACCCCACTGTCCCCATCATTCTATGAATGCTGTGAATGCTTCATTACTTTTTGGCACAAGATATTGTACACTCTTGTACTTTCCCAGTCCCAAACCTGGAATCAGCCATTTCTCCAAGGAACCCTGGACTCTGTTAGTGCCTAGTGATCATTACAAACCAAGACTGGGCCCTAGCTGGGACCACTGCACACACATATACACATTTGCATCCTTATTTATTTATTAAGCTATCAGGATATTGAAAACCATATGTTCACACCAATACTCCAAAACTAATACCTCTAAATCCAATCTACAACATAGGGTTAATTCTAGTTTTCTCCTTTTCCCCACTGGCAGCTCCCTTCTCTGAAAAGGAGAAACCTGGCTTCCATTATCTTTAATAAGTTTCTCATTTGATCGGTGCCCCTGTAAATAACCAGTCTCCCCACTCCTCACCACACTGGGTCTCCAACTCGCAGCCCCGGGCCTCTCTCCCACAGAGATGTCCTCTTCCCCCTCACTCCAGCTCTGGTACACCCGCCCGTTCTGCTCAGGCTCCAATACCTCATGCTGGCTGACTCCTGGGTGGACACCCCCACTTGGGCTTCAACACTCAGCTCTGGGCCACCCCGGCTTTCTCCGGCCTTGTACAGACTCCTCGCTCTGCTCCAGCACACGACCTTTGGACTGAATTTATCTGACAACTCTCTGGTTTTTCCTCCCTCCTAGTGTGGCTATAAATTTTTGATCAAACAATGGATGCAAATGAACACTTTGTAAAATATGAAGTGCTTAATGTCTAAGTCAGAAGATTTCTTTTAAGCTTGCCAAGCACCATGCTGGCTACTTTAAAGCAGCTTCAGAGCACACCCTTCTTGTTAGCCTCTTAGCCTCTTCCTTTGGTTGTTCTGCTCTGAACAACTTCTCGTGCTCCCTCCTCCCTTTTTATTTCTCTCGTGCCCCTTTTGTGACTAATATTTCAGGTCTCTGTTCACAGATGCTCTTTCACCCCCAGGCTTGACTCTTGCCCACTCTCATGCCTGATTCATTACCTCTACTATGTGGTTCCTTTTTATATTACTGTGGTGACTTGAGACATACATCCCAAATTTAGACATGTTTTGGGTCTTAGACATTCTTATGGGTGTGAACCCATTGTGAATAGGAACTCTTGAATATATTATTTTAAAGTAGGGTGTAGCCCCACTGAATGAGGTTGGGTCTTAATCTGTGTGACAGTGTGAGGGTTAAAGAGTCGGGCAGAGGCCCAACTGCTAGATCAGATATTAGTTCACAAAGTCCTTGACTCAGCTTCTTGTGTTCCCCAACTCAACATACCTTGTATCTAGTTTATAAAGTCCTTGACCCAACACACATAGTCTCTGGGCACAGCAGAAATGATTCTGGGGAGTTGCACTTCATGTTCCTTTGTAAAACACTTGTGTGATAACTGTAGTGTATAACTAACCATGCCAATAAAGAACGAGCACTGTGCCAGTACATCTGGACTGGACAGTGGCTGTGCCTGTATGAGCAAACTTCCCTCTCCGGCTAAAGTCTTTTTCCGCCTACCTCCCTCATGGGCTCCCAAGGTGGACGCAGTGCGCAATCTGATTACTGGAGTCCTTTATGAGCAGAAGAAATTCAGGCATAGAGAAAGAAAGCCACAGGAGGGAATGAAAGTCGAAAGTCAATGGAACTCAAAAGAGAAAGGAGAATATATCATCATGTGACTGGAAAACCAAGGAATCCAAGGATTGCCAGCCAACCAGAATGCTACTGACCTTAGCTGCTCAACCATGAGCCAATAAATTCCTGTTAAGCCAACCCATTGTATAGCATGTGTCATAGCAGTCAGGAAACTAAGACAGTTACCTTCCAGGATAATCCCCACAGGACTTACACTGGCTCCTTGGACATGACCAAGGCACAAACAAATGCAAGATATCAATAGTGCTATTTAGTGTGCTCTTCCCCTCTATTAGTTAAAATAAAATTATAACCTAAATAAACAAACCTAACATGCATAATGGATCACACAAAATAGAATATTTCTTACCCCCATGAATTCCCAAGTGGGTGTTCATGTTAGGTGGATGACTCCTCTATGTTTTGATTCAAAAACCCAGCCTCCTTCCATCTGTGTCTCAATCATCTTTAGCAATGACTTCCAGGGTTTCCATGCTGGTGTTCAGTTGCTGATAGGAAAAAGAGCAGAGAGTATCAAATATAGGCAGGTTTCACCAGTGCAGGCTGGAGACAGAGCATATCACTTCCACTTTGCATTTCACTAGCAAGAACTCAGGGAAGTGGGAAATGTGGACTAAATGTGCCTCCAGATGAGAGAGGAATTGGTTTTGGTGATTGGATAGGTCGTATCTTCCACATCCAGTTTTATTCCATATCACCCAAGAGAAACACTGTAAGCAGGAAATTAAAACTAGAGTGTTGGTTTCAAGATCTTCAAAGAGAAGAGGAAAGAAAAGATGGAATTTTTGCTGTGCTTCTTAGGATTCTGGATGTTTTAATTACAAATTTATGCTCTTCCAAAAAAGGATATTGAAGAAAAGAAAGAACAATTTTCCTCCCCATATAGCCCATGCATTCTAGCACTTCATAGATTCTGCTGTGAGTGAAAATCTGTATACTACCCTGGCACATTTTAGTTGCTGTTTCGTTGTGTTTGTCCAAATGGATTATTCAGACCTGGATTAGAAGCTCAAGCATTCTCTAGGGAGGTCATTCTTTTTTTCCCTGAGGCTCCTGCTATCTTTATTTTATAATATTAATGATAACTGTAACCACAGCTGGGTAGTGCTAAAAAGAGCATTATTTTACAAAACTGAAATTCACTGCTGGGAATTTCTTCCTAAACACCGTTATGCATAACAGTATTTTTAATGGGATGATGCCTACCAACTGGTTCACAAAACTCTTGTCATTTTTTAAAACAGAATTAAATAATACCAGGCAGCAGAGTGTGTAAGGTATAAATCACACGTGGCAGGAGGGCAAAGACATTGTGTGGTGAATAAATTAAAGCCTTCAATTAGGAGACCAGTAACAGAGGTATGGGGAAGGAAAGCTGAGGCAGCAAGAGAGAAATGTGCTCAGATGACATTGAAATCGGTTTTGAGTCCACGAGGCACCAAGACCAAGGACTAAGGGTGTACCTAAGAGATATCTTTACCGCAGAAAAGAAGGATTTTCTTGACCACCAAAGTTTTACTTTACAAATGTAAGCATTTTAAAAAAATCTTTCCACTAGATTATAAAGTCCTAAAACGGAAGGTGTGGATCTGATTGTGTTTATAAAGTTAACAGATTCTGGAACTCATTAAATAGTTTATTACGCCTATAATGAAAGTCTAAACTTACCTTAATTGCAACCTCAAATTAAAATGAGATCCTTTTTAAGCCTGGAGATTGGGTGGATGATAAGGGAAAATATCGGACCCCTTTGCAGCCCTTGCTTTTGCAAATATTTTTAAGTGCAGCTGGTTTGACCTAAAAAAGTATCTTTCACAGCTTGGCCTTTGCCCCTATCTGTACAGAATTGAATCTTCTGCAGCTCTTGCCTTGGCCACTCCAAAACCTCTTACTAATCCACTGCCTCTAGTCTCAGTCCCTGCTCCTACTCCCTTCCTGTCGACCTCCATGATGCTCCTTGGGTCATATTTTCTAAAATGCAAAACTGATCATAAAGGCTCAGTCTTAATTTTCTACCATGAAAAACTGATCCTGTTTTGCATAACGTCAGAAATCTCTAATGTGGCATAAGAGACTCTGAAACCATCCCTCCAAGCATACCTTTATGCAGCCATGCTTAAGCTTCACTAGACATCTCACACTTCCTTCAATAGGTTCCAAACCTTCACAGGTTCTTGATTTAGCACAGGCTGTTCCAGTGCTACTGATTTGTGCAAATCAGAGAAGGGTCTGTCCAGCAGGATGCATCTCTCTGGCAGGGCATCAGATAGAAGAGGTGCTCGTTATTCCTACTTTGCTACCTGTTCTTCTCATAAATGTCTGTTAATATCTTAAGATATATTTTTCTGCCTATGTTTTTTTGCATATGATTTTTCCTCTTTACTCTGTTAATACGGTAAATACTCACAGCGATAAATAGTGGGGAAATGTAAGAGTGCATAATGTATGATTCCAATTATATGAAATTATAGAATAAATGAAACTAATTTATAGTCTCAGCAAGTAAATCAATAATTGCCTGGGACCAGGGAAGCAAAGGGCCATGGGGGGATGCTTTTCTATATCTTGTTTGGATTGTGATTATATGGTGTATATAGCTGTCAAAACTTGTGAAGCTATACATGTGAAATGAGTGCATTTTATTGTATAATAAGCAAATTATATTAGGAAAAACTAACTTAACTAATAAAAATGATATTAGTACAATGAACTTAAAAATGAAAAATGATATATCATTTTTAAACTATAAAACTGCCAAAAAAAAATTAAGGCATTTCCCAGTGCTGATGAGGATTTGAGAAAAAGACACTTTCATACACCGCTGGTCAGAAAAATGAATGGATATAACATAACCCTTTTGTAAGGTAATTCTGCAATACTTATCCAAAGCCTTAAAAAGTATATAATCTGTTATTTTTTTGTTTCTCTTCTAGCAATTTATTCTAAGTAAACAATTAAAATATACAAAATATACAAAGATTTAACTACTAGGACGTTCAGCTAAATGTTGTTTATCATAGCAAATAATGAAATTAAGCTGTCCAATGACAGGAACTTGGGTGAATAAATAGCGTTCACACAGTAAAGTGCCACGCAGCCACTGAAAAGTGTGGAGAATTATATTTGTTGCTATCAAAACACAACATGATATCTTACTAAATTAAAAAAAAAGCACCGTTATAAAACTGTACCATATGATTGCATTTTTGTATAAATGCTCCACTGTACAAAGGCAAGAAATATGAGTTATTATTAGCAGTTTTGCATAGAGGACAGGATGGTGATTTTTTTTTTTCTTTTCCCCTTTGTTTTATCTGCATCTTCTTTTTTCTTTCAAATGCAAATGCAATACTTGTGTAACGACACACAAAAATAGAAGTTTTTGTTGTTATTGCAGCTGTGTTGTACTCAAAAGGTAAAATTCAGGGTAGCATGGAGGGCTCAGTTCGCTCGTGGAGTGTCATCTAAGATGCTACCACCTTGCTTTTTCAGTATGTATTTATGGACAGGCCCCAAAACTTTGTGGGGAATCCCCCTGTTTCCTCTATCGCCCTCTGACCTCTTCCGACTTCAGGTCCTCCAGACATGAGTTATTTGTTCAATTCCCCCAACCAATGGACGCTACTTGATAAATCAACTTGGAAAGAAAGCTGCTCTAGAGAAAGAACTTATATGTATGATGGCAATACAGTGAAGTGGGGGTAAAAAGATTTCATTTCTAGAGAATGTAAACTTCTCCACAATCATTTAACTTCCAGGAAGAGAAGGGCTGTCTACCACAAAATATAAGAACGTGGCAACTTTACCTGGAATAAGGTAGAGCTCATCTTGGTGGGACTGAGCACCTGGCAGAGGACGTGGATTCATAAGGTCATTACCATTGAATGCCTTTAGTTGGGACTCCTTGAGAACCTTTCAAAGCCTTAGCTAACGGCCAAGTTACCTAGCCAGTACCCTTGGGTGTAATTTGAGCACTAGAACTGAAAATTGCTGTGAAAATGGGGCATGACAGCGACGACGTGAGGTCTTGCAAGAAAAGGTTAAAATAATTGGGTTAATTGGCTTGGTGAGGAGAAAGTTGAAGAGAAATTTAATAACTACCCTTAAGAATATGAAAGATGATTAGAAATAGGCTGTTTCCTAAGTGTTCTCAATAGCCACAGAGAGCAAAGCTTTGGAGGCAGAAAGAAGAGCAGTAAGACATGGTGAAGAGCTTCCTGATTCAATACTGAAACAGGGGTGAAAACTCAATCAGGGAAAACTTTCAGAATAGGATAGACAACCCACCGTCAGCGGACCTGGATCTAGTTCTGGATCAAAGCAAAAACAACTGCCCCTTGTGTTCCCTTGCAGCATTAGGGACTTGCAGTTCTAGCTTAACAAGCAAATCAGTCTACCCAAAGAGGGCCATCGAAACCCGCTGAAAATGGCCACAAAGTGCTTAGTGGTTTTTTAAATCTAAATATTATGTGTAAGAATAATATCGGTTAAATTTAGAGAACACGATCCATTGCAGAGGTCGTGCGTTCTTAAGGCTTCAAAAAATGACAGCCAATCACGACACTTCCTCTTGCGATGAAATTTAAAATTAAGAAAAATTGCACCCTGGAAAAAAGTTTCAAAACACCCTATCATCCAGCAACAACTACACAAATCTCTAACAATTGTCAACTCCGGAGCAATAAATCAGGTGCGTTTTAGGAGCTCCTCAGTAGAAATGTAGTTTTCTCCAGTCTTGACCACAAGCAATAAAAAGATAATAATAATAAAAGCTAAAGATATTCATTTATTTTCGTGAGCCATTTGAAAGTGCCACTTTTTATGCAGAGCTGCTGGAATTAGGTCCCAATCGTCAAAATAATCAACTACAGCAACAAAACCAGTGAATGGGAATTAACCGCACCCTGGTGAAATTCCTCATAGAAACAGGCTGGAAATGCATTCAATTAAAAAAGACTTGAGTTTATTTTAGACTCAGCCTATGAAAATGTCCCCCAAAGCTTCAGCTATGAATGGTTTTCTTGTGCAGTTCTCCTGCAGCTTTCCCAACCTTAGCCTCAGGGCCCCAAACTTTCTGCATAAAGCACAAGAGCTTAGAAGTGAGACTCAAGGGTCTGGAAGATTTTTTTTTTTTTCTCTCCTCCAAAGTCTTTAGTAAAGCAAGCTGCTAGCAAACCTTTGTGCCCCAGTTGATTCCCAGAGTCCCAGAGCAGTAATTAACCATTAGCATTGGCACCAAAATAAAGCACCAATATCTTTTGGCAAAGAGGCAAACACAACACTTGAGGCCTTTAGCATTACTTAATGAACAATTATTAATTAATCAACCCTGAAATAAATAGCCACCTTCAGTTTTGCCAGAGACTATTTACTCGCAAATTATTCCCTCATTACTAGTAACAGCCAATTTAGGGGCTGTATTATGGCATCAATTTTATTAACGTCACATTGTAAAGACTATCGTAAGAATAAAATGGCATACAGCTGTTAAAGGAGTTTTTCTATATACATATTAATAAGGTATTTACAGTAGATTTTAATATTCTATGTCTTAAGCTACAGTGCTTTATATGTAGGGCTGGCCAAAAGATTAACCAGTAATGAATCCATTACTCTCACCTATTCTCATAATGAAGACTTAAATAACCCCTACTTACCTTCTGCAAAGATGTTTGTGCAAGTAACCTGTTGTTACCAACATTTTATTGTTAGGCATTACTATGAATTATAATTTGCAAAAGTACTCAATAAGAGGCTTAAGAATATATTTCTGTCAGATTTATGGCCCCCTTTGAAGAGGAGATGGGACAATATCTTTCTGCTGTTTCCATTTTGTTTCTGGAAAGAAGGTGAGCTGTAAGCAGTTCCAACAGTGGCTCTCTCAGCTAACTAGGGACTATTTTGGGAAGACTCTCTTAATATTTTTGTCTCACTGTTGAAAAAAGAATGTTCTAGAAAATCAGAACAAAGAAAGCAGCAGATAGATTGGTTGCACATTTTCAAAACCAAAATATAAAAACTTAAATGTATCTAAAAATCCTTAAAATAAGAAACCCCCCTTGGGGTTGTTTATTATATGTTAAATGATGATACACAATTAACTTATCAAGAATACACAATTTGCCCAAAAAGTGACACAGGAGAGGATGGTAGAAAGAGGGCAGACTTTGTATTCCAAACAGACCTAAATTCCCTTTCCAATTCCATGAGCATAGGAAATTCATTTCTGTCGACCTCATTCCTCACCTTTAAATGGGCTAATAAGCTATATTTGCAGGATTATTAAGAAGATTTAATTGCATCATGTGAAATGCAGGATTTACTATATGTACTCAATTAGTATTATAAATATATCTAAAACATACTCTGGGGAATAAGAATAAGAGGGGAGTCTAAGAAGGAAATCCCCTCATTCAAGCTGCCCGTTGCATGAATATTACACAGAATATGGATTATTCTAAAACTCTCCAGTGTTCCTACAAGACTCCACCGGGCAGTGACTTGGTTTTCTTTGTCTTATGGCTGAACGTGAAGAAAGAAGAAAGGAAAAGGATTTTTTCAAAGAAAAAAAAATGAAGTTATTTCAAGCCAACAACAATCAACCAGGACAGGACAGTCTATAACAGGCCTGTGCTCAAATCTTTTCCAAACAAGCAGGCCCACAAAAAGAAATAACTCCACACTTGTGGAAATGAAGCAAAGAGTTATCAATATCCAAGCCCAAGCTTCAGAAGGTGATTTGCATATTTCCAAAACAATGTGAGAAAAAAAAACGTCTAAAAGAAGACTCTTTCCCTTTAAGGGGTGGATACGAACATGGATGTGATTTGAACAGAGGAAACCAGGCTCAGTTTCCCCTGTCCTGCAAGTGATTATAACCGGTTTTTCTCTCCTTCTCTAAATTTTATTTGCAGCTTGCTGATTATATAGCCACAAACTAGATTATTTTCAATGTCCTCTTTAACTTTATTAATCCCTCTCTTCTTTTCCGAGGCTAAGACTTAGCTGCTTCTCTCTTTCACAGCTATAACCTCTCCTTATCTACTGGCTGCTTCTCCTTCGCTTTTGCATATGTTATGTATGAAAATCTCTTCCCTTGACCCCTGCTTTCCCCACTTTCTGCTTTCCCCACTTTCTCATCTTGCTTTGTCCCTGCCTGCCAAAGGTCTTGAAAGGATGGCTTCATCTTCTCTCGATCACTCCCTAAACACTGTCAGTGTGTGTCCCTAAAACATTCCATCAGAACTGCTGGAATAAAGAGTGCTTTCCAGAAGAATTTATGTACAATGATGGGATCAGATGCTTTCTTTTGTCAGATAATTAAAAAAATACCATTATTATCATTAACATCATCATTATTTTTCGCCTTGGCTGCTGAGAAGCTCTGAACTACTTTGCTGCTCAAATGCAAGGACCAACTCTTATAGCTACTGTTGGTTTTCTGGCTGCCTCCCATGTCCCCCTTTTTCGTTCCTAAGAGAATCCCAGCTTTCTGTAGGTGTGGACATGCCCCACCTCGCACAGCTTGGCTCCTCAGAGGAGGCTGATTTCATCCAGGCTCAAGGTGCTCCCTCAGCCTCCCATCTCCGGTACCATCCCACTGTCTACGCATCCTTGTTTGCCATTTTCCTGGTGACATCATCCATCCAGATGAGTGTGCCACCTAAGTAGGACCAAACAGACTAAGCGGAAAAAATTGGATTCCATGATTGGAGGAGAGATTTTCTTTCTCTCTCCCTAGATATAAAAGCATTTTGCCCCAGCTATCTTGACACCGTGACAAGACCCAACCTCAGACCAAAACTCATACCTTGAGAATGACAGAGGCGAGAGATGGAAAGAAACTCACTCTTAATGACCTTGCTGCTACCCTGACTCAGTAATACTGGATCCTGCCCCAAACTCCAGGCTTCTTGTTTGTGAGGTGACCAGTTTCCACTAGAGCAGGGCTGAGCATGTTTTTTTCTGTAAAGGGGCAGCTAGTATGGATTTAGGTTTTGCTGGTCGTACATCTCTGTTCAACTCTGCCATTGCAGCAGGAAGGCGGCCATACATAATACGTAAATGAATCTGAGTGTTTGTGTTTCAATAAAACTTTCCTTACAAAATCAGATGCTGAGCTGGAATTGGTCCCGTTTAGGGTTTTTCTTAATTTCATTCATCTTAACCGACACATCAACTAACAACAGACATCTGAGTGTATTACAATCTTCTTGCATTGATTCTAAATCACCTTCATTATTTTTCTTTTGTTTTATATTGAAGTAGTATAAGTCATTTTGAATCCTTTTTGACAGTATGACAGGCATACATTATTTACAAATACAGACAAGTTGACAGGATGCCTAACACAATTAGTTATTTCCTATCCCTCCTGATTATCAAATATTCTCTCTCATTCCCACCAGCAGTTGTACATGGTCAAGAATCTTTGACCTTAAAATATTCTTTTAACCCTCCCAATTCCTTCAGCTGCTATTGTACTTTTCTCTTCCTTTTCAAAAACTCTCACTACTTATCTGGGGACTTCCAAATTCAGTCCCAACCTCTCCTTTGAGCTCCAGATTCATATACCTAATTACCCAGTTAATATTTCTGTTTTGGCTATCTCAAAAGCATCTCAAAATGAACACAGCATATGGCCCCATCCACCATCCAATGGCTCTTGTTAAAACTAAGAGTCATAGTTGATACCTCCCAATTCTTCAACCCCTTCCTCCACTAATTCATAAACATGTCCTCTTGATTTTTACCCCCAATTATTTCACAAACCTGTCTACCCCTTTCCATTTCCTCCATCCCAATCCTAGTTCCAGCTATTCCATTTCTTGTCCAGATTGCTACAATAGCCTAGCAATTGATCTATCACTTCTTTTACTCTGGTCCCACCCTTCTTGTACTCAGAGTTGCAAGAGGAGTCTTTTCAAGTCACAAATTTGCTCATAAAAGTTCCTTGCTTAAAACCCAGTGTTGGTTTTATTGCTTTTAGGATAAAGACCAAAATCTTTAACATGACTTAAAAGTCCTGCATGGTCTTGCCCTATTCCACTCACCCCCTACTCTATGTGCTTCAGCCACTTTGCTCTTTTCTAGAACCTCCTTGGTCCGTGCTCTCTCCCCTTGCAGCGCCTTTGAAGATGCCTCCTGGAAGGCCTACAGTTAGGGCCTCCAAGAGTGGAGGGAGAGAGGATGGGTGGATTCTTTCATTTTTCTCATCTCTGCCAGCCAGACAAGTCATCAATGATTTTTAAGCATTCTGTGTCCTTGTTCCTTCCCTTCCATCTTAAGGGTATTAAGTATTTTCCTTGTGAAAGGCACTGGTTAGGCATTTTTCAATGTAAGGTGATCCATGTTATTAAGAATCATAGTTAGAAGTAATAATAATACTAATAAAGCCAAAATTTATTGAGCATTTATTATGTATCAGGCACTATGCTGAGACCATGGCCTAATACAGTCCTCATAATAACACTGATATGTTAAAACTATTATCCCCCTTTTACAGAAAAGGAAATTGAAGCTTAAATTTTCTCAAGGTCCTACAGCTAGTAAGTACCAGTGATATGAAATAATTCTCCTCACTCTTACCCACAGCACTATATTGGCTCCTAAGCATCATCTTATATATCTTGAGGGGAAACAAAAGCAAAACAAAACCCAGGGGGTGGGCCAGAGAACAGAAGGGTCTCTTTGTGGAGGTTTCAGAGCAGGATTACCTGAATTCATGCTGTGATTTCCCAGGCCCAGAGGGAGACACAGAAGTCTCCTGAGTTAAGAAAGCTCCAGAGGAGTCAGACAGAAGCTGGAGACAACTCTTTTCTGGGCAACTGGGACAACAAGAAAGCCCCTTCCTCCCCTCAAGCAAAATAAAACAAGCAGAAGAATGCTCTGGTACTGCTGGCATGTTCGGTAGCCAGGATGGCTCCTCAGTATAGTCAGGGCAACCAACTTCCACTCTTCAGTATGATGTGGTGATTATGCATTTATTCAAGCAACTTGAGATCTGGGCCACCTGGATCCTGGACTGGATCCTCCAGGTAGTGAAGTGGGAGCCAACCCTTTGCCCTACTTCTCCATGTCCCGATTAGTCAACACCCAGAGAGAAGACCCCTCATGATTTATTCCTAAAAGGATAGATGAGCCATAATAAGTGACCTCCTCTTCTCCAAGGGGTACTTGAAATCATCAGGCAGTAAGGTCACTGCATGTGTCAGAGGCAGCAGTAATTCTTAGCAGAAAGGGGGTGAAACGATTAAAAAGACAGGTCAAGGGATAAAATGGAGCAACTAAGGAGCAGAGACTTGTGGGTGAAATATCTATGCCAATGTTTCCATTTTCCCATCACTGCTGTCAAGAAGCAATTGCTCCTTTGCTCATGTAAATGACAGGCTTTTAAGAGGCAGAACTCAGCCATTCATTTTAAACAAAATCTCTGTTTGGTTCTTCCTTGGTGGACCAAGCTGATTCCATGAAAGTAAATTTCAATGGTTTCCCTTGGATTAGAGCATCATTTCCTCCCTCTCACTGGCCTGAGAGGTAAAGCTGTTTTGTTGTTGTTGTTGTTTTTTAAATGAACCTCCCTCTTATAATATTCAAAAAGTTTAATCAGGAGTGATATGAACATTTTCAATATTTATTTTCAGTTTCCTCATTTTGATTTTTCTCCAGAATCCATCTGACCTCCCCAGCCCACCCTTCCCCACCTCCACACACTCACAGCTTTATTCAACCCTGATCACAATTCCATTTACAGCTGGGGACTGAGTTAAGATCATTTGTAAGGATGGATTGAGTTCCCAGGGTCATTTTCTCTCCTTCAAAGTCAAAACCTATTCCTCAAACACCCCAGGGTACCAACCCAGACCAATTTTAATACCTCTCACCTGGGAGTCTCTCTCTTCTGGCCGACATTATCTATATCTTGATTTCATCTCTTCTCTTACAGGATACCCAGGTCTGGGATTATCCTCCAAAATGAGGAACTAGAGAACTGAGAGTTTGTGTACCTACAGTCCAAAGTGAGCCTGGCCTTGCTTTCCACTTATGGAAAGACAGGAAGCTGGCACACGCCCCATGCCCGAGCTCCAGTAGAGACCCAAACTACCCATCACTCCATAGTAACCATTGGCAAGAGTGAAGCACCACAAAAAGGAATGCTTCCCAGAAGTAACTCACACCTCCTCCGCTGGCCTAAGAAGCAGCTATTTTTAACTTGTTAAGCTATAGATGGTCAGATAAAGCATACTTAGAAAGTTAGCATTCTATACAGGATGCTTTCCCCTGTACTCTACGGAAAATCTAGCAAATGATGATGTGGTGCTCTTAAATATTTATATTAGAAGGTGAGCACTTGCCAGTTTCCTCAGCTCGAGGCAGCACATTTTTTGCCAAATGTGAATCACCCTGTAGTATTCTTTCTCAAAGGCACTATAGGACCAGCCATAAATTAATGCTCAAGAGTGAACCAGACACTTTTATCTGTTTATAATCTCTTTTTCTTTCCTCTGGTTGTTGCAAAACCATTTTCATTTTGCTTGCAAGAAGTTCTGCTTGGTGCAGCACAGCTGTGCCTCCCCTTCCACCAACCATGCTTTCTTAAGTCAAAAAAGATTAGGCTCATCAAACCGACACAGTGGAAAATACTATAATTAAACTGTTACAGTATGTTAAAGACCAGTGTTGTATGATGTGTAGGGATCTAGACTCAGCTGTAGAATTGACTTACATTTCAGGTCCAGCTCTGTCATTTACTGAGGGAGTCTCCTGAGCAAATTACTCTCTGAGCCTCAGTTTCATTAGCTGTGAAATGGGAGATGATAATTAAGTAGTGCATGGAAAACTGTGAGTGTTCTCTAAAAGAGAGCTATTATGATTACACTTAGAAACCCATCCACTTATAAAACCAGCTGTACAGATTCAAGGCCCTGAGAAAGAACGCTCATGTCAAACAAGAAGGCAAATGCCAAATCACTCTTGGTTTTAACTAAGCCGAATAAAAACAAAACTAATATAAACTCATCCTGCTTTTGAGCTATTTAGGCATGGAGGATTTTGAAAGAAAGAGAAAGATGGAGGGGAACTGATTTCACTTTGAAGGGTTTGCCTTACTTTCTTTAGCCCAAGTTAGTCTTAGCACCTGAGCAAGTTTCTACACACAAGGAGATTGGGGTTTTTCAATCTTAGCACTATTAACATTTTGGGCTTCTTACCCGGCTGCGTATGAATAATGGGTGGGTTTGTGTCCCAGGCTTCCTACTATCCAGCTGTGTGACTTTGAACATCGTTTTATATTTCTTTAACCTTTAGTTACCTCGTCTATTGGATGGGAATAATAATTATATATTGTTGATGGTTGTAAAAATTAAATGAGATTACTCACGTAAAGCATTTCACATAGTACCTGGCAATAATACATACTTAATAAATAGTAGCCATCATTAATATTCCTATTCTCTGCTCTGATGTAACTTAAACCTACCATGGTACCAGGCCTAATAAAGAATCTTTCATCTGAAATTACCTGGTCCATGCTGACTACAGTTTCTGCATCTTTTGTTCAATTTCTTAAGAAAGAGAGAGAGAGGGAATTTGATTCATCAATGGCTTTCCATGGTCTTATTGTTCTCTATTAAGCTGTGGCCAGGAGAGATGGATCTTCTGGTATGGATGGCTTCAGTGAGTTGAGAGTCCAGTCATTTCTTTAGATGACACTGTGGCTCTAAGCAAAGGCATTTGTCTTGCACAAGTGCCTTGAACTCAAGGTGAAGAAGGTCATGGCAGAGACTCCAAGGATTCTGTAAAGCAGTGAAAGTTGAGGGTAAGTCTACTCAGCAGGGAAGGGCCACCCAACCCTGACCAAATGGAAAAGCAATAGAACAGACGCTATTTAAAAGCAGACATACAAACAGACACCCTCAGAACACCCTGGAATGGGACTTGGCCAACTAAGAAGACAAACACCAGAACTCACCCAAAAGACTTCAATCAAGGCTCTCTCTTCCCTCCACCATCTTCCCTCAAGTCCTAAACATGATCTTAGGTCACAGCAGAAAGAGGGATAAAACTGAAAGAAAGGGGAAGTATTCCCAAAAGACTAAGTTAAACCTGAATACATTGTTTAAATCATGGAATCAAACCAAATGAAGGAAATTGGATTTGATTAATAGTAATCCTGCCCCCCCACCCCACCCCCCAGTAAGCAGAAGCTTGTAAGAGCAGGTTCACAAAAATAAAGAAACTACAAGAAACTATATTTTCTTGACACTTCTGAGTGTCATGATTTTGTAACCTGGTTACATTTGCATGAGCTTCACCTGACAAATTTCTGAGCTATCTTAAGGGGTTGCCATCTTGAAAGCTGGAACCCATGTCAGTACCCTACACCAGCATTGAAAGAACATGGCTTCTGTGATCAAGTCTGGACTGGTCTGTGAAATTGGGCAAGACTATTTCTCTCATCTTCCACTTCTCTATCTGTAAAATGGGCATAGTTACTTTGCCCTGACTCCCATATAAGGTATTTGAAAGGATCAAATGAGATGATAGAAAGTAAAAGTGCTTTCGAAGCCATACAGGATTATAAAATTTTGAGGCACTACTGCAGTGTTTTGCATACTGTGCATTCTAAATAAGTATTCAACAGTAAATAGAAAATGATTCAGTATTTCAATTCTGTAGTGTTTCACAGAACATTGTTTCTTTCCTATAAATAAAATATATGTAGATGTGAGAGAAGAAGGAAGATACTGTTACCTCATTTTAATATCTAAAGTCTTATTTAGAGTAACAAAGCTTCGTGTATTACAGTTGGAAAGAATCTGCAAGTTTGCTTAATCCAAGGTCCTCATTTTACAGGTCAAAAATTGCGTCTCAGTGAGGTTCCAACCCATGCCTCAGTGATTCCTTCTTCCTGGTCTTGTGACCACTATCCATACCACAAGGTCATTTTTAAGATGCCCTATTATAAGTAAAAAAGTAACAATAATAAGCAATTTACATTTAGCCTTTATATATTTCAAATGTGTTTATATATATTATTTCATTTGATATTGTGGAGATGTCACAATGCACACTGTGTTACCAGTGAGAAAAATCAAGTTTAATTATCAAAGATAACAAGTTCAGGAAATGGCAAATCATTTCTTTTTAATTGTGGTTATATATGTGTGTGTGTGTATGTGACATAAAATTTTCCATTTTAACCATGTTTTTTCTGTACAATTCTGCGGCACTGATTGCAATCACAATGCTGTGCTACCAACACCATCATCCATTACAGGTTTGTCAGGGGGGTCGGGTGGGGAGGGTGTGTTGGACTGTCCACGGAACTGGGGGGAGGATTGGGGGAGGGAGCAGGTGAACACTGGGGATTGGCAGGTACGTGGTTGAAACTACAATGTTGGGAATGCTCTTTTGGCAATATGGCAAAGGAGGGTTACTGGTTTAGGGTGTTGGATGGGGGCCATTCGGGACAGTGCACACTTGGGGCAGGCTTCTAGGGAGTGTGTGTGTTCATCTTGCCATAGTATGTTATATCAGTGGGTGGAGACCCACATAATGAGAAGGAAGGTGTTGGACTCCCATCCTGGGGAGTCTTGCTATGTTCTCAAATAGAGGGGGCGGAGTCTCTTGAGAACATTGCAGTGTTGTTTCAAGTAACTATGAATCTTGTCCTTTAAAAAGTGAAGCCTGGTGGTTGCCATGGGTCCCAAGGGGAGGGGAAGGGAGGAATAGAATAGATGGAACAGGGGGCATTTGGGGATCAATGGAATTGTTTTACATGATCTTGCAATGATGGATACAGGACATGTTAAATTTCATCAAAATTTATAAAAGTGTATGGTCCAAAATGTAAACCATCATGTAAACCACTGACCATGGATAGCAGCTCTGTATCAATATTTGTACATCGGTTGTAACAAATGTACCATCCACATATAAAATGTTATTAATAGGGGAAGGGGGAAAAGAGGGAGGATGTTGGGTGTATGGGAGTCCCCTGAATTCTGTACATGACTTTTCTGTGACCTAAAACTTCTTTGAAGACAAAATGAAAAAAGGAAGACACTGGGGGAATAAATGGAAGAAAAAGTCACTATGTACAGGACAACAGATCTTACCGTGATGAAAGCCAAAATGTCATTACCAAAACTTTTTCATCACGCCAGACAGAAATTGTATCCATTAAGCAGGAACTCCCTATTCCCCCTGATATCCTGTACTCTATTTTGGTCTCTGTGAACTTGCTTATTCTAGATATTTCAAATAAGCAGAATCAGACATTATTTGTCTTTTGGTGCCTGGCTTATTTCACTCAGCATGATGCTGACAAATCAGGCTTTAAGGCTCTTTTTCCAGTGCTCCTTTTATATCAAAACAATCTTCTACAATTTCTCCAAAGGGAGCAGGAGAAGATAGCCGCTTCGTAGCACACATTAAGGACCAGACATCAAAACCAGGCAATTAAGCAAGATTTCTAGGTCAGAAAAAAACAAGTGAGACTTTCTTGATTTTAGAGGAACAAATCCGAAGGGAATTGAAGCCTCAAGTGGGTGCTGATTCCCGTTACAGGAACAGATACTTCTGTACGTTCTTTTGAAAAATAAGCACTGCTTGGGTCGCAGACAATCCCTCTAGCCATGTAATTAGATTTGGTATTTATTGTCCCTTGGAGTGAAATGTTACTAAATAGACTGTGTTATGTGATTTCGCCCTAATTTAACTGGAAGGGCTAATTTGTACTATTTAAAGGCAAATTTCTTCCTTTAATCATGGGCCATACAGGAAACCAAATGAAGTGGCAATGCCAGGACAGAACAGGAGACATCCAGAGAAAGAAAAGACAGAAGAACTGGGTGAGAGGAGGAGTTCATAGGTGGAGCACTAGACTCTGCTTCTGCAAACTGCTCCTGGGGACACTGGAAACTCCCAGTGTTTTTCAATACCTTTTGGGAACGGCTCATTTGTTCTCCATTCAATAAAGATTTATGGAGCACCTATTACATTTTGTGTACTAGTACAAAAGTGAAAACCAAAACTCATTTCAGAAAGTGAAGAGTGCTGGGAAGGAAATAAGCGGGATCATTGACAGATGGTGACCAGGAGGTTATCAGGTACAGGCCAAGTGAAATGATCCCTGAGAACGAGAGCCAGTCAGGGAGGGGAAGTACTGAGACAAGTGCACCCTAAGTAGAAGAATAGAAGGGCAAACACTCTGAGGCAGACCGAGCGTGTTTGTAGAGTATTGAAAGGACAGTGTGATTGAAGAGCAGGTAGCAAGGGAAAGAGTATGGAGTTCGTAATGAAGTTGGAGATATGAGTAGGGGTCGCATGGTCAGGATTTGGCATTTTATTTTAAACATAATAGGAAATGACTGGAATGGGCCAATGGGTTGGTTAAGCATAGGAGAAACATGACCTGATTTACATCTTAAATCATTCCTGTTGACTGTATTGAGATTGGATTCTAGAGTGGCGAGAATGCAAGGAGGGTGGCCATTTGGGACACTGTCGTGCTAGGAGATGATAGTGACTCAGACTACGTTGGTACGGGGCTTATGAAGAAAAGCCAGTATCTGGGGATTTGTTTTGAGAATGAGGGAAAGGCAAGAATAAAAGATGACACCTAGGTTTTTGGCCTAATAGATTAGAGCAGGAGGAGAAAACCAAGAGCCTTTATTTTGAACTTGTTAAATTTAAGTTGTTCGGTTGCTATCTAGGCAGGAGATAGTTGGATATACACATTTGGAGCATGGAGGTGAGTTTAGGGTCAGAAGTACAAGTTTGAGAATCAATATATAGAAGGCCAAGAGATTGGGTGAGCTCATTTAGGGTAGGATGGGAATAGAAAAGAGAAGATCCTCAGACCAGGCTTACAGATGACCAGAGCTTATGTCACTTAAGAGGAAGATCCAGTAAAGAGAACTGAGAGGGTAGTTCATAAGGTAGAAAAAAAAACCAGGAGAGTGTGGTGTGGTAGAAACCAAGAACGGTGGTGTTGGGTACTTCTGAAATTTTAAGTATGGTTGGATTTGTCAATATGAAAGTCATTGAAAAATATTGCTTTTAAATAAACTTAAAAATTATTAGCTAAATTCAAATAATATTTTCTGAATGAATGAATGGATGGGTAAACGGAAGGATGGATGAATGGATACAGAGAAGGCCAGGAGAAGACAAATTTGAGTCTAGTTCTTACTTCTGTCATTGATCAATTACTCAGCCTTGGATTCACTCAGGATGTAAACTCCTTGTCCATGAAAGCACTTTAACGAAGGCCCAATGACTTCCTGCCAGGGTATTGCAGAAGATTTTCTTGGGGTTAAAGTGTGTTCTGGATTCCTTCACAAAGTCCCCTCCACCAAACAGAGCTCACGATTCTAGGATTTTATCGGCTATAAGCGCATGAAACAAATAACTTTTAAGAACCAATTGAAAAGACTGAATTTCTTATTTATCATTGAAATAAATACAACACAGACAGAGGCAAACCTGACAAGCACAGGATGGTGGTCTGAACTTTCCCATCTGTGAAATCAGAATCACTATAGCCCTAGGATTGTAACTGATGCGCAGGGGTTGCTTTGGGTCTTTAGGTTTTCTCCTTTCCTTCTGCTAACTTGGCACTGGCTAATATGCACATAGGTCTGTGGAAGGGGAATATCTTATTTCACATGCAGGTCCTTTGGAGCCATCAGCATTATTAAATGACAGAGGCCAGTGGAAGCAATGGCAAAAGTTGCAGCTAGAGGATAGCTCCATTTGCCCTCGGTTTGGCCCTTAACTTCCGTGCCTTGCATCTCTTTCATCCCTCGTTATTCTCTGGGTTTTCTCTTTCTGCCTCTTTGACGTATGTGCATTTGCTAAGAGATGCCTAAAGGTGGCAGCAGCTTTCTGAAGCAGTGGTTGAAGAGTGGCTTTCCACCCTTCACACAGGTTCTTAGGATCCGGTGCTGGGTGAATAATCACACAAACTGTGCAGTTTCCTATCCAAAGCGAGGAAGTGGCGTTGGTTTTAAATTCTCTTTTAAACTTAAAAACCATTGTCTATTTATTGTAGAAAACAGAGAAATGTACAAAAAATTAAAATTTACTCATAATACTACATCCAAATAAGTCCTGATCATATTTTCGTGTATATCTTTCCTTTCAGTTGTTTCCTATGAATAGCCATCATTTTCATACTTCAATGGCACAGTGTAATCTGCTCTTAATTTTTGCCCAAGCACTTTTATATCATGTAAACATTATTTACAACTATATTTTCTGAGCTGTGTCTCATGAAGCATTGCTATCTCATAGGAGTGTCAAAGGTTGTGTATAAAAATAAACAGGTTCTATGGCTCAATAGTTTAAGGTAAATTTGAATGAAACAATGTTGAATAGGTTTTTCTTTTTAAAAAATACCATGGTATTTAATATGCTGATGGCATTTGTGACTCATCAAAAAGGAAATATTTTTCACAATGCTTCCAGACTTATTTGTTGAAGGAATAATTTTTGGCCGTGACACTTTCCACAAAGTAGCAGGTTGAGCTTTGCTTCCCCAGGATGCTTGAAGGACGCAGGGAGGAAGATGCTTGGGTGCCTCCCCAGGTGAGACTTTGCCCAGGTCAGAGTCAAACACGTCAGCAGCTTGAAACTAAGTTCTCTGAGAATATAGGTGCTAAAATATTTATTGTTACTCTAAATAAAATGCATGCTCAGCATGGAGGGAAGGAATGTAGGAACTCCCGTCCTTTTTAACTTCTGGTTCACAGACATTTTTTTAAAAACCATTTGCACCCCTTGTCTGTGACTGTTCCTTCTAACATACGTCGACCTCTTATCGTTTCCCAGCAGCTTCAAGCACAAGGAGAGAGCCAGGCAGGTCACGTCCGTCTATAATCAGTTCAGTGCAGATGCCCAAATAGATGTCACTTCCACTGAACCTTAAAGAAAGATAATATATGCAGAGTAAACAGAGCATTGAGTACATTTGCCCAAATACAGATGGCCTTGCCTGATAGAAATGCATTACAGGGGTCATTAAACGTGAAGGTTTAAGACTGTCACACCAAAATATGGTCTTTTACAAGAAATACAGCCGATTTACCAGCGCTGTCGAGTCAGTCTTTCCACATTTAATGTGTCTTTCTCTCCGAACGGCTCTGCAGGTGGCAAGAACTAATAGAACATGGAGAAAAACTCCGCCTCTCCTGTGGGGATATCCAGCAACTGTCCAGGATATTTGTTCAAGCATTCCACTGACTTGAGCAAGCCAGAAAATTAAATTAAGTGTTTTTCATTTACAGCCAGGTTCCAGAGAATAAAAAACAACAAACAAACAAACAAATAAAAAAACACAACTTTACACATAGCATCCTGAGTCCTACTTCAGCAGCTTCACTAAGCAACTTCACCCCTCAAACACTCACAATCTGGCTCTAAATTCTGAATTAAGTCACAGAGACAGAAAAACTAGCTTAGACTGATATGCAGCCTTCTCTAAACTCCATGTGGTCTCTCTAATTTAAAATTTATTTTTGAATAGGTATTGTACATATATGGTTAAAAAAATTAAAAACATATTAAAAGGGATACAGTGAAAAGACCTCTTCAAACTCCTGTTACCCATCTACAGTTTACATTGCTATGAATTTTTGTTGTATCCTTCCGGAGTAAGAATGCATATAAATAGGTGTAAATATATATTCTTATTTTCTCCTTTTTAACTCAAAAAGGAAAATTATTTGCATTTTTCCACATCATGCTTTCTCAAATAATACTATAGCACAGAGATTGTTCCATACCAATATGTAGAAAGTTCCTTCATTCTATTTTATAGTTGTAGAATAGCCCATTATATGGATAAATCAAAGTAATACCATATTTTATTAACCAATTCTCCATTGGTGGATATGGAGGCCATTTCCAATCTTTTGCACATACAGATAGTGCGGTAACTAATAATCTTGCAGTACATCTTTTCAGTGTGTGCCAGGACATCTGTAGGACAATTGGCCAGAAGTGGAATTGCTGAGTCTTCCAAGAAGATGTCTTCATTTGTGTCCTTTAGTCATGTTTGCAAGTTTTCTTTTCTAGGTCTTGCGCATTTTATGCTAAGTTTATTCCTGTGTTTTTCTTTGGGTTGCTATTGTAAATGGAGTCTTTCCTTCCATTATATCTTCTGACTATTGTTATTATCTATGAAAGCTATTGAGTTCTATATAATAATTTTGCACATTATTACTTTAGTAAATTCTTTTGTAGTTTTTAAAACCGATTAAGTGGTTCCCTTTTGTTTTCAAAATATTCAGCTTCATTATCTGCAAATAGTGATGTTTTTACAATTTCTGTTCCATTTTTAATCCAATTTCTTTCTTTTGTCAAATTTCATATTTAGCTCCACAGTGAAATAATATATAATAATGATATTAGTGGGCATCCCTGATGTGATCCTGATGTTTAATGGAAATGTCTCTAGGGCTGGCTTTTGAACTGAGCTATGTATATTTAATCATGTTAGAGAAATGTTCATATATTCCTATTTCACTGAGTGTTTTCATCCAGTATGGTTATTGAATTTTGTCAAATGCCTTTTCAGAGACTATGTAGGTAACTATGTGACTTTTCTATTAATACGATAAATTATATTTATAAATTTATTAATATTGAATCATCCTTGACTTTCTAGCCTAAACCTCACTTGATTATAATTCTTTTAATGTGTTGCTGAATTCTGTTTTTCAATATTTCATTTATGGCTTACGAATTAATATTCAGAAGGAAGATTTGCTGACAGGATTTTTAACCTCTCATCACATTTTGGTATTAATGTTATATTTGCTTGATAAAAGAATTGAGTCTTTTTTCCTATGCCCTTGAACATTTTCCATAACATTGAAATTATCTGCTCTTTGCTTTTGGTGGAATTCCCCTGTGAAGCAGTCTAGCTTTTCTGTCATCTCTCTATTTCTTCACTGGAAATGAGTCATTTTAGATTCTTCTGTTTTGTCTGTCAGTCCTGGTAAGTTACATTTTCCTAGAAAATTATCCATTTCTTCCAGGTTTTCATATTCATTTCCAGACTGTTGAGCAAAGTGGTCGTATATTTTCTAACTTTTTGAGTAAGATGCAAAATGTGTTTGTTTTCCCTCATTGTTTTTTTAACACATGGTTTTAATGTTATGACGATTTTACTGTGCACTGCTTCAGCAGTACCACATACATTCTCATAGGAGGTGTTTTCATTATGATTATGTTCTCTATCCAATAGAACTTTCGGCAATAATGGAGAAGTTCTATATCTTCATTATCCAGTATGATAGCCAATAGCTACTATTGGCTTTTGAGCACTTGAAATGTGGTTAGCATGTATGAGTGAGAAACTCAATTTTTACTTTAATTTAATTTCAATGAATTTAAATTTAATTTTAAACAGCCCCATGCGGTTAGTGGCAACAGTATTGGACTGTGCATATCTAGACATTTTACACTTTCCATTTGTATTTCCCCCTTTTATCCAAGAATTATTCAAGAGATAGGTTTTTTAAAAATTATTTTTAGGTTGAAAGACATTTTAGCTATTCAATTTTATTATTAACTACTGGTTTTACTGCATCATGATCACACAATGTTGCCTGTATTCTTTTTAACTTTGGTGGGTTTTTAGGATTCCTTTGAGACCCAATGTATAGTCTATTTTCATGAAAAGACTAGGACATTTTGAAAAGGTGTACTCTCCATTTTCAGGATAGAATGTTAGATATATATAGAGAGAGATATAGATATAGATATATACACTCACATATATATATAATGATTTTAGAACTGCTGTGTCCATATATTTTTATTTGCACTTGATCTGTCACAACTGAAAGAGGTGAATTAAGATTTCCTATTACAAGGTGTTTCTGTCTGCTTTTCCTTGTGTCACCTTTAATCTCTGCTTCATGAATGTAGCTGCTATTTTACATTTAGCACAGGGCTATTCATAACTCAAATGTTTGCATGGTGACTTGTATGGCATAGCATCTAAAGTGTTCTTTTTTGTCTCACAATGGCCTGAACTCTACCTTTTCTGATATGGAAGTTTGTGATTCCTGTTCTTTTTCAATTGCATCTGACTGGTATACCTTTACCTGGACTTTTATTTTCATGCTTTCTGAAACACTTTGGTTTAGGAATCTCACTTTCATCTAGTAAAGAATTGGGTTTAGTTTTGTGATCCAATCTGAAATCTTTTTATATTAATAGATAAATTGAACTCATATATATTTATTATTATGACAGACACATTTGACCTTATCTATATTGTTTTGGTTTTGTGTTTATGTTTTTTAAAGCTTTTTATGTAGTCTGTTCACATAATTCTGTGAATAGGACTTCCAACATTTAGAGTGTTTTTTAAAAAAATTTGTTCTAGTGGTTGGTTACCTTTATAATCACAACTCTGTATACTATCTTGAATACTTTATTTAGTCCAAATCTATTATATGTCATCTATAATTAATGATTAAATTTAAGTGTTTCGTCCTCTTTCCCACTCTCCATGACCCAATTTCAGTTAACGATATTACCTCCCTAGGTACTTAACTATACAACTAAATATGAGAACATCTATTTCTGATTTTTGAGCTTTAAATGATACCTTTGATTCCCAGCTAATACAGACGAGGCAATCAGAAAACCTACTCTACTTCTCACATTCTTTTCTCTGTCCCCTCCCATTTTTGTTAGTCATGTCATGTGTACCTTGTCTGGGTATATAATGTTTACATTTATTCTATTTCTATAAACACCTATCATTTTAATCTTATTACAGTCAATGTACTGCCAGTCCTTCTGCTATCATTTTCTCAGTCTCCTCTTCTTTGGATAAAGTTCATCCTTCATTAGATACCTCAACACAGGCTTATTTGAGTTCCTGCACATTCTAAACTGTTTTCTGTATTTGTTTTACTAGAAGGAGAGCTTGGCTGCATGTAAATGCTGGCTCACAATTTATTTTCTTATGTGCCCCATAAGTGTGGCTCCACAGTCTTCTGGTGTTGGGTGTTACTCTGGAGATATCTGAAGTCAACCCTATTCCCCCTTTACTGGTGATTGTGGTAGATTGAATTATGTATCCCAATTCAGACATGCACTTGATCTTGACCCACATTCTTGTGGGTGTGAGCTCCATCTCTTGGAGATGCTTGTTTCAGTTAAGGTGTGGCCCGTAGAAATGAAGTAGGATCTTAATCTGGATTACTGGAGACTTTATAAAGAGAAAGAAACCAGAAGCCAGAGTGAGAGAAAGCCACGGGGAAGAGCCAGAAGCCAGAAGTCAGCAGAACTTGTCAGAGAAAGGCGAGGAGATCGCCATGTGACTCCAGGCAAGGACATGAGCCAAGGAACCCCCGGGATCAGCAGTAGCCAGTACGAGAAGATTACAGACTTTGGGAAGAAATAATCACCTAACTGAAGACTCAGTTTTGGATTTCTCCTAGCCTCAAAACCATGGGCCAATAAATTCCCATAATTTAAGCAAATCCATTGTGTGATATCACAGCTGCCTAGCAAACTAAGATAGTGACTTAATATTTTCGTCTGTCTGTCCAAATGATCCTTTTTCTGCTTTCAAAGTTCAATAATTTTTCTAGATTATATATATTTTTTAAAGATATATTTATTTACTTTTTATCCATTTTTAACGCCCCCGTTTCTGCTGTTTTTGTGTCCATTTCCTGGGCAATTCTCTGTGTCCATTTCCTGCCCTCTCTTCTCATTCTTCTCCTCCTGTCTTCACCAGGATTCGATCCTGGGAACCTCCGATGTGGGAGAGAGGCATTCTGCCACCTGCGCCACCTCAGTTCCTGTTTTTTTTGGCGCATCTCGTCTTGGCTTTCTTTTGTGTCACTCTCCTGTCATGTCATCATCTTGTTGCATGCAGCGTACCCACACACGGGGCCTGGTGGCGCACCTGCTCACACGGCCTGACAGCATACCTGCTTGCGGGGCCTGACGGCACACCTGCGTGTGGGGCCTGGGGGCAAGGCCTGGCGGCCCACACACCTTCTATTTTTTTCTTTATTTTTATCTCAAGGTCCTGGGGATCGAACCCAGGTCCCTCCATATGGGAGACAGATGTCCAACCATTTGAGCCACATCCACCCCCCTAGACTACATTTTGATGTTAGCTGTTTTGAGTTAATTTCCCCAAGATTATGGCATGCCCTTTGACCATGCAGATTTTTGTCTTTCATTAAAGGAATTTGTTGCTTAAATCATATCTTTGCATATTTGCTCTATTTAATTCTCCTTTGGGGATTCTAATTATGTTTTCATTAGGTCTACTTTGACTGCCTTTGATATTTATCATTTTCTCTCTAATCCCTTTTAACAATTTGTTACCATTTCATTTGATTCCATTTTTCTCATTTCTACCCTTTAGGGCCCTTTCTGTCTTTTTCACAGTGTTGATTCTCTCTTGTGCTCTTCCAATTTCCTTTTCATTCTATAAGTTTTTCTGCTATTTCTTTTTTGAATTCTGTCCACTCATCTTTTATAACCTACGTGTTTTCTCACTGTATTCTCCCTCAGTTCTTAAAATTCTACTTTGCAGCCTTCCTTCTTAGAAGCAATTGTTTCATTAAATTCTTTAAAATCATGGCAAATTGCTTGGACACAATTTATCTTTGTTCAGTGGCAATGTTTTTATGATGAATATTCTACATCTCCCAGTAGGCTTTTGGATATTTTATGCATTTTTATTTACATTATCTTTGTATCAATGCCTCTCCAGTTCTTTTTTTTTTTTTTTTTCACTTTTCATTGAAAAGTTGGTTTTTCATGAGCCAATTATTAGCAGAAGATGGCTTCAGGTGCAAAGGGGGCAGGGTAGATTTCCAGGCTTCAAAACAAAAGTATTGCTTCTTCACCACCACCAAAGAAACTGACTGCTTCCGATGAATATTCTACTTTTATGAGTCTTTCTATTTCTCTTTCTTCTCTGCATATCTGAACCAAACTGGGTCCATCATGTCTTCTGCCCTCATCTGTCCTTACCTTGATATACCTCACCTATTGTTGCAAATGACATACTACTTATCAGTGGTAGCAATTTTGATGAATCTTCCTGAAATTTTCTTTGAATGGTCCTACTCATTTCCTCCACCTGCTTCTGCCTAATCTTTTGAAACTCCCTACAGGTATTTGGTAGTCTGCATATGATTTGGTTTCTAAATTTCAGGGACAATCAAAGATTTAAAAAAAATTCTCTTGGTTATTTTTGTTTGCTTTTTCCAAGGGAAGGTTGGGTGAAAGTACTGATTTACACAGCCATGTACTTATGAAAGTCTCTTCCAAGCTTCTAATGGAATTCCTGATACCATCATCCCATATTCCCTGCACTCCTTTGTGCTGCTTCTACTCATCTACATGCAACTTCCTTACTGCCATTTGGCTCTCATGGATCAGTTCTTTCCCCATTGGTCTTTCCCCTCTGAAAAACATACATGTCCCACTGTCACTTTGTCAATTTTTTTCCCACACTTGAAAATAGTTACCATCATTTTTATTGTCCATCCTCAGTACCTAACAATAATGATCTGTTCACTGATGAACTTTCAACAAACCCTCGTGCAGCAATGCTAAGTGTGTAACTAGTGTTTTCTTGATTTCAAGGAAGTTTATGTTCAAATCAAAGTTATTTTTGAATCAACAGCTTCTTTCTACCATTGATTAATTTAAGCAAAAACAACTAAATGAAAAAAATTAGTAGGCAGCTTTGAAGTTAGGTTGAAAATGGTGTATCAGGCAGTAGGTATTTATGTTAAGAGAGACAAGAAGAGAGTAAACACCTTGGGTTGTGGCTTCAGCTCTCGTTTCCTGTGTGCAGGCACAGGGGTCGTCTGTCCCATCAGACTCCCCGCTTCCTCCTTTACACACAGAAAAGGCCAGTGTTCTCTACTTCTGGTGTGCTTAACATGTTCTCTGGCCCATAGGCCAGCACTTGGGCTCTATTATGTTCAAGCACTTCAGGGCATCTAAGCAACTCCATCTTCTACCTGCCCTCCCTAAGGTCTGGTCTCTCCCTGGTCTCTATTAGTCCTGCCCTGGTTTCACCTCCCCACCTCCATCCTAACGAGTAATGCTGCAGTACTGACTTTCCCAGTATAACTTCACACCTGGTCCTATCTTCTGGAAGTTTCCTGACACGACACCCTGTAACCACCTGAAACTTAGCTCAGGTTAAGGCTCAGTTTCCTTGGCCCTTCCATGTTTCCCTGTTTACCTAGGAGAGTGGCAAGCTAAGAATCTGTGGCTCTACACAGCTTTCACCAGCTGTGTCTCGACACATAACCAGGCCTTCACAAGGGGTCCAGGTAATAGCATTTCCATGATGAGGATTATAATTTTCTTCTGGTTCAAATTCATTCCTGTTTTCTTTAGTTTTTTCCTTTCTATTTCTTAGCTCTGCTCTATTTGTATTTCTATATGCTGCCATATCTGTGATTTGTTTGTTCTTCAAATAATGATTTCTCTCTCTCTCTGTCTCACACACACACACCCAACACACTATGTACCACCACACAGGAGACAGAAATTTACCTCTGTTAGGGATCCTGAAACAAAGGTTTGAGGGTTCAGTCTGGGGATGTGTATGCTCTACTCAGTTTTCTATCCCAGGAAATGTGTGTAAATATCTACCACCACCACCTTCCAACTTTTTTCCAGAACTAGATCATGAACAAGCAGAAGTCAAAACCCTCCTTGAATACAATTCTTGGAGGTTAGAAATTGCCATTTCTATTGTTCGCCAATGAAAGACTTCCCAGGGCTAAATAGTTTGTCTCCATGACAACCAGAAGAGATGAATTTTTTTCTGTTTGATTTTTTGTTATTGTTGTTGTTTTTTACTTTACATGCAAAAAAAA
>JAQZBX010007229.1:0-51110 GCA_029593785.1 Cabassous unicinctus | reverse complement strand
TTCACAAGAACCCTAGGATATTCACAGAGAGGGTGAGAAAAGAACTCTATCTTTCAACTCCAGGACCAGAATGAAAGAAGGTGTCCAACATATACAGGGACTTACAGTGGCAACCAAGTCACAGGGTCAAAGATTCATCACAGCCTCAATATCCAAATGAACTCTCAACACGCTTGGCGAGAAAAAAAATTTTTGCAGTACACGGCAAGTTACCACTGGCAGGGGTTAAAGGGGAAAAAAGTATTCAAGTAGTAAATGGGATAAAATTTCTAATATTGATGAAAGCAGTTTGAGAACCTACCAAAACTGGAAACTTGATTCACAAGTCTCAAACACACACGCACACAAGCACACACATACACACAGAGGAGGACAAGAGCAATCCTTGAGCACGGGCCTTAATTTAGTTTTATAACACTGACAATGTTCCTATTTTTCTCATTTTGTGTCTAAGCAGGGCGCAGCACTGACACAAGGACCAATATTTGAGAACCAACTTCCCAAATGACTTGCAAGAACATTCCAAAGTTAACACTGCATCCAGCACTAACACTGCTCTTTAAAAGGACAAGTAGAGTCATATAGCCAAGACTTAAGAGCTGAAAGACTCATGAGAGACTGGCCCATCGATTTACAGAGGTGTAAAAGGGACCTTGCCCAAGGCCAGCTGCAGCTAACAACCAGATCTCAGTTCAGAACTCTCCCAGGAAGCTTCGAAGGTTGAACCCCTCCTACTATATTTGTTAACAAGCATTTGTGAAACAGTGTGAAAACGTAACTTGAAAAGAAAATAGAATGAAACTGATCACCTCATTTGCCTAGACAACAAAATGTGTTTCCAACTTAGACAATGACTTGCTCTTTAAAGGATGAAGCAGATAACCAAAATGACAACAAGTAATGTACTAAACACCTATGGTAACTCTGGCAATATGAGAGGCCATAACCACTACCATTGGCCAAACATTGAACAAGGCAAGCACAATCAATAATGCCATTACAGCAGAAACTTTAAAACCATACAAGTGAAGTGAAATAAATATAAGAGAAGCCTAGGCCACTAGAGCACAAAGAATCAATAACTTAAGAAGTTGGGTTAAGGGACAGAAATATTCATTTCCTCATAAATTAACTATATATGGGTTACAATTCTGCATTAAGTAGCAGAGACACAGGATGAATAATACAACCAAGGAGGACAAAAGTGCCCATACTTCAAAGTATTCAAACAAACATTTCATGCACAACAGCCCTATGAGGCTGGAAGGCTTCCACACAATTCCATATTGCTCCAATTAAATTTTGTGACAAGCTATGAGCTATCATAGAATCATATGGGACAATGAGATCCACAAACATACACAAATGTTCTAAATCAATACTTTAGCATCATTGTACAGAAAATACCGTCTTTAATTAGACTCACCAACACAGTTATTCTCAATCCCTAATTATCATGTAACACAAAACAGGAAGACTTTCAGTTATAACCAGATGGGCAGCCAGTGGGAAAACTCCCTGCAGGTTCAGTGACCCTAACTGTGAAGTTAATTTTTCTTTAATTACATTATAGAAAATCGTGTCTTGAGTCACAGTCCTCCTTATGCCTCAAGAGGCTTGGCTGGTTGGGAGGAAACTCATTAACTTGGTTATGATAGACAGTACACCAGCAAGGAAAGAAAGACGCTAAGAGCATATACAACTTTGTGATGAATGTAAAGTAATGGCAAAAACCGATTCTATTTAAATGGTGTACCAACATTTGTAGGCAACTCTCTGATTTTCCAGGAATTGTCAAGAACCATAGGAGTAAATTTAAAGAACACAGTCATGTAAATTATGATAAGTATAATTACAATAGCAGCTAACATTTAAATCTTAACTAATGGGCTTAACATCCATTTTCTTAGCGTCTCATAATTATAAGGCTGGGGTACTGGATTAAAAACAAACAAACACAGAATCACTGGAGTATCTGATTCAGTAGCTCTGGGATGGGTCTCGGTATTTTAACAAATGCTATAGGATGATTCTCATGATCAGTCAAGTTTGGGAAGCAGTGTGCTATCTTCTGGAATCAGCCTAACAATGCTGTTAGGCCCATTTTGACAGCCAGAGGAAACCAAGGCTTAGAGAGGTTGCAAAGCTACTCAAGGATAGAGGCAGAAACAAACCCAGACCTGTAAACTCAGATCAGTATCTTGTAGCCTGGAGGCTGTTCCTCTTTCCCCATGTAACTGAGAAGGACACTAACACACTCAATTTCATGGACAACAAAGATTTAGTAACAAGCCAGGCTTTCTCTGTTATCTGCCTGTCCTGGTTTGACTTTTGCAGACCCCAGATAATTTTGTTCTTAAGTTAAGCCATTCCTGTGCCTGTAAGCACAGTGTAGATGGGGCCTTTTGATTAGATTCAGTTAAAGGACCTTCATTAGACAGCTTTTGACTCAGCGAGGTATGACACAGGTTAGGTCTTCTCCCTCTTGCTGGGTGGCCTTATATAAATGGAGACACAGAGACAGACATACACAGAGAAAGGGAGCGTCGCCGATTTTGACCCTGCCATGTGAGAGAGGGGACTCCAGTTTCACCCAGAGCTGCAAAAAGACAGAGAAGTCCCAGGAGATGGAGATGGGTCCCAGAGTCTAGAATTAACAGAAAACGGAGGCCCCTGGGGGACTGGGCCATGGAGCAGCTCAGGGCTGAGGAGAGGAGCCATATGCCTGACTGCCCACATCTGAGCTAGAGGAAAAAGTAGAGCGTGCCTGGCAGACCTGCCATTTTGCCTCACCATGTGGTAGGACATCAAGATCACCAGTAGCCAACCTTGGCTAAGAAAGTATCCCTGATGATGCCTTGAGTTGGATATTTTCGCAGCCTCAGAACTGTAAAATTTTACCCCAAATAAATCCCCTTTATAAAAGACAACCTATTTCTGGTGTTTTTGCATCGGCAGCCTTTGGCAAACTAAGACATTGCCTCAGAATATCTAAGGAGACTGCAATATGCGCAAAATATGATTTCGGCCCTCCTCCCATCCTTCAACTCTTCTTCTACTGACTTCCTACATGGGAGTCATTAAGCCTTTCTACCTAGTGAAGCAAAAATTTCCCATACATATATAACTTTACAACATATGTAAAAGAGATGTTGGAGGATATAAGTAACAGAATTATATTTAATTTTTCTTTTTACTTTTTATTTTCATGAAAATCACATTCAAACGTTTTGATATCCAGAAGTCCCGGTGGTTTCTTGCCAAGAGAAAGGCACTTAAAATTTGTATAGCTGCTTTAAAAATCATAATGCAATTAACATAAATCTCTCCACATAGTTTCAAATTCTGACAATACATTTCAGTAGAAAATAATGGCACTTTTATTGAGCATCTCACAAGTATTAAATCATTAATTCTCATAATAAATCTAGAGGCAGTTAAGGTACAGTTAAGGAAAGAAACACAAAGGAGTTAAACATCTTGCCTAAGGTCACACAGCTATCAAGTGGTGGAAATCTTATTCAAACCTTGAAAGTGACCCGTGTCATTTGAATCTCACAGTATACTTGTTCCTGCATAACAAACCACCCCAAAACATCAAACATAATGGCTTAAAACAGCAATACTAATTTTATTATCTCTCAGGAATCAGGAATTTGTGGGGTGGGGGGTCATCTCTATTCCTTCATGTCTGGAGCTTCCTCTGGGAAGGTTGCCTCAATGGCAAAGGGTTAGAACCATCTGGCACCTCTGCTGGGGCTGTGCGCTGGAACTCCTAGATGAGGCCTCTCCATGTGGCTGCTTGAGCTTCCTCATGACCCATGAGGACCCATCAAGAGTCCCACGAGAATCAGGTGACAGCCATACTGCCTTTTATGACTTTTCTCAGAAGTCTCAGAGCACCACTTGTGCCACAATCGCAAGCCCACCCTGACTCAAGGAGAAGGAACACAGAAACCACCACCACCCCCTACCTTCCCATGGAAGGAGTTTCAAAGTCACATGTGGAATGGGAGAGATAAATGCAGCCAATTCCTGACACAATACCTAAAGAATGTTATTATCCCTAGTGAGATAACTGAATTTCAGAGAGGCTATGTGACTTGCTGAAGGTCACATAATTAATAAATGATGACACTAAGATGCTAACACAGGCCTGTGACTCCAGAGCTTAAGCAGTTTCCTTTATACCATACTTGTAAAACATTCTATTAAACCTGTGTTGTTCATTGGATGCTTAAGAGACCACAAACTAAGACATACTTAGGTTAAAAAAAAGATGAAAAGAAACCATCCTACCAAAAGTATGCTAAAAAGTATCCAAATATGAATTATCAGATTTTAGAAAGGTAGCAATTAGAAATCCTACTAAAAAGTGTTCGTAGCCTTTTCAATGATGTTCAATGCTAGTAGCTTTTTTAGTTGAATTATGTTGAATGTGAGTTTTTTTTGTTTTGTTTGGGGTTTTGCTTGGGTTTTTTGTTTGTTTGCTTGTTTATTTTTGAGGATTAGTATAAGAAAATATAAATGAAATACCAAGAGTATCTGCCAGGAGAGTCATTAGAAGAACTGGAAAGACCTAAGACAGTGGCACAAACAATCCAATTAACCTAAATAGGACATACCCAGGCAACATAATGAACCCAATGAGCCACTAACTGTATCTGATGCCAAGTCCAAAAGTCCTCAATCCTCACAGTCAATAGCCTTGAAAGTGCCAAACCCAGCTATGAGTGTCTCTTCTGGCATGGGAAATTTCACAACACATCTTTATTTCAGGCTGAGGCCACTTGCATCATCCAGATTTATTGCCTTATGAAAACCTGCAATATGAATGTTTACTGTTGCCACGGAACATTCACATGAGGTCAAAATAGCACACGCCCACCATTGTGGCATTTCCAAATCGGACTGAACAATAACAAGGAAATGGAGGCTCTAAATAATGTTATTTATTAAAAACAAGTCAAGACTTCTCTTTCTTTAGATTTCTGTCATCTTCATAGGAAATTTAGTTATTGGTGCATGGTCATGCATAACTTAACAATAAATCCATCAGTCCTTTATTTCACCACTGGGTTGAAATGCCAGGCATAAAAGTGACTATCTCTGGGAAGTGGATGTGGCTTAAGCAGTTGGGCACCCACCTACCACATGGGAGGTCCTGGGTTCAGTTCCTGGTGCCTCCTAAAGACGATGAGCAAGACAGCGAGCTGGCACAGTAGGCTGGCATGACGGGCTGTTGCAGCAAGCTGACGCAATGAGATGATGCAATGAGGAGAAAAAAGGAGGAAACACAATGAGAGATACAACAAGCAGGGAATGGAGGTGGCTCAAGTGATTTTGTGCCTCCCTCCCACATGGGAGGTCCCAGGTGCTTCCTAAAAAGAAGACAAGCAGAGACAGAGAGCACACAGCAAACAGAGACAGAGGGCAGACAGCAAACACAAACAACAAGGAGGGAGGAATAAATAAACAAAAATCTTTTTTTAAAAAATTGACTATCTCTTTAACAAATGTGCCTTAATTATGAGTGAGCAGCATCAGCACTTTCTCCCTAGATGGATTCATAACAAGTACAATAGGCTGAATGCCTCCAAAAAATTCAGCATCTCTTTTTCAGTCCCTTTTCTCTCCATCCAGTACCTTAATCACCGACATTAAAAGAACACAATATGTGAAATACACAGGTCATTTGCTGGTCTGAGGTAGTGACACCTTGAGGTTTCAAAATCGAACTATCACATCAAAATCAGAAGCTTGAATGCGCAAAAATACTCTCATTCATTCCAGAAAGCAAAGCATAGCAAACACTACCTTTGTCTTCAAACACCAATCACCTTCTTTCTTTCCAAATCTCTACAAAGACTGTTGATATGATTAATGATCCACTATACTGCAGCTTTCTTTATCAAAGTGAATACGTTAACCTAAATTCATTATAGTTTGAAGTGCCAAGTGCATAATTAATAGCTAAATTCAAAGCAAAATCATTTAGATGGTGAAGCCTCATCCAAACTTAATGCCTACTGAAAAACAATGCTTACCTATGCCATCAATACACTTACTTATAAACACTTTTCTTCTCTGAAATGGTTCTCCAATAATCAAACTACAATTGGAATTAAGCCCAAAAGAATGCCCAATCACAGGCATTAATATCTCCCTGGAAACCTATTAATTATTCAGCAATTCCTTGGTTGCTTATTAGCCCATAGATTACCCTGATTTTTCTGAGTTGGAAACACTAGCTGGCGCTACTTCAGCATGGACCCACTACCATTATATTCCAGCAACACCCAAAAAGGGGTGCTCAAAGAGGACTAGATCAACAACACCCAACAGCCTGGCTGATGTGAGGAAGAGGTAGAGATAGATCATATCTCTACCAATTGTGTTATTTTTTTCCCCTGAAAGCAGTGGCCAAAGGGCAAACATTGCTAAATGACCTCTAATACGGCGCAGGTATCACACTTTGGCAGAGAAGAGAACTGATGCTCCAGTAAAGACTGAAACCACCAGAATACTAAATAAATAGCAATAATAACTATTATTAGTCATCATTATTATTCCTGCTAACAACAAGAGTAGCAACAATAACTGCACAACCTTGCCCAGTGCTGACAGGAGGGCTTTCAATAGAGGACAATCTGATGGTAAGTGCTTTTAAAAAAAAAAAAGAAAGAAAAGAAAAAGACTTAGAAACTACAAAACCTTGGGTTCAACAATCCCACAAAGGGCAAACTCTTCCAAAAAAATCATTAATCACATGCACAAAGATTTAGCTACAAGGATGTGAAAAACTAGATACCCAATCAGAAATATTTACATATCTATAATTTGTCCATATAATGGAATACTAAACAAATCTTTAAAATGATACTGTAAAATCATGTTTTGTGTTTCTTTGTGTTTGTTCTGACATGGTAACACGTTCATGATTTATAAGGAAGTGAAGAAGTAAATAAAAATAAATACTGAACTTTAATATAAATTATAATTTTATACACATGGGCATAATACCTCTAAATGAACATATGCCAAAAGGATAGCACTGGTGACATTTGGTTGGTGGGATTATGGGTGATTTTTTGCTTATTCTTTCTAATATTTCTGTAATTAACATGTACCACTTTTTTGTATATAAAAAAATTAATGGAAAACATTTAAGCATTTCACCAACATTCTACTATATATGCCACTTTTATAGGCATCCTCTTTTCAGAGAACACAGATATTTGATCCCTAAAATGAACGTAAATTACCAAAATCCAAATATTTAACTCATGTTATAGCCATAAAGAAGCTCTTTCTGCAGAATACTTAAGAATAAACACTTGAGATAAGGGTGATCATAAGCCAGACTTTAATATGCCAGTCAGTTTAATGATTTTTTATACAGAATCCCTGTTCAAAAGGACTCAATTTATCTATTTCAGCCAGGCATTTTGCCCGGGAAATCAAAACTTAACTATGACCTATATATTCTGCCAAATAAGTCACTTGAAAACTTAAAAAATAAAAAAATTAAAGGAATGAAGGAGGGGAGTAGGGGATAAAACACAATTTTACGACACCCTAGTGAAAAGTAGTAATATAGAAGAAATTTAGTGTGACATTAAGTAAAGCTGGTATTTAGTTGTGAAAATTCAATATACATATGCTTGTATATATCTATCTACACATGTATGCATGCATAATTATATATACATACACACACACACAACAAAAACAAAAGGAGAACCTGAAATCCGCACCATTAAGTATAGAAAATAGAAGTAAATTGATGGCTCATTCATTTGTATGATTCCTTTCAGCAAAAGCACCTGCTATTATTTTGAAAAGCTTCCTATGCAAAGTCCTTCAAAATATACCGCCATAAAACAGCAAATAAAAATAACAGCCATCAATGACAAAGGAACACATTTTAAATGGGTATCTTTCAAAACACAGCAAATGTGTTTACACTGTAAAACCTAAACCATGAGCATTCAGCACCATGATAACAGTCTCAGAGGCAGGAAGTTCGTAATTACTCAGCTAATTGTTTCTCTCTCTAATTCTTACTCATAACATGCACCTTTACAATATCTTTCTGAAGAAATCAGGCTTATCATGAAATGAAAACAGGTCACAGAAAAGCAGGGAGGATCATCAACCCCAGGAAAAAATGAGATGCTTTCAGAAGCGCTGGCAGGTAGTGGAAATGTTACCCATGGCAAAACACTAGCTCCGTGGATTAAAACCCTTTTGGGGCAACAATACCAGAGGAATAAATTAATATGGCTGGAAACAGAAAGACCAACTATGAGTTGTTTCATTTTTTTATGCCAGAAAATTAATTTATACAAGGACCTTGGAATCATTGTTAATTCTCCATACATATGCCAAAGACCCCACAGAGGTTTTTAATACAATTTCTAATACACTTTCAGCTAACTTGCTTATATTTTGAATTAGACTTGCAAAAGGGGATTAAAGTTAAAACTGGATTAGGAAACACAAATTAAAACAAACTCTCCTTAATGCATTAATTTTCTGGATACCACAGAAGTCTTCAAGTCCAAAGTGAGAGCATTAAAATGGCCTTAAACCACAGAAATCCACATCTTGCTTCCAAAGAAGTAGGAAAAGGAGTGATTATCACATATCTTGTAGCTAATCACTGGTATGCTTAGATAAAAAAAAATAATAAGTAAGTAAAGTTCCAAAAGAATTTCCAATTAGCTTTCACATTATCATGAGTCTTATAAATGAGCCTTCTATCCTACTGGAAAATTATGGTTTTTTGTACATCTCTGAGGACAGGTGACGAGCAGTATATACACAATTGTCACACTTTGGACACGACTGAAAGAAAACAAGGAGTCCCTTACATTTCTTACCTTTCTTATGTTGTACCTCCTTGAAGTCATTAACTTTTTAAAATGCCAGGCGCCACCCAGGACATGGAAGGTATTCAGGAATAAATCTCATCACTAACCAAACTTCAAAATAACTTCTCACTCACTACAATAAACATCACGGGTAAGAGGTGGACAGAAAACCCAGGGATATAATTGGGAAGAGGTAATAAAGGTATGAGGGAGGTTAAATATGTCTAGCATTAGTCTTGAAATAAGGCTTAGAGTCAGTAAATGCTCACTTAGTAATAATACAATAGCACCCAATCACTTTGTCATATCTGTCTGTCCAACTCCATGCATATAAATACTCAGCATCATTTGACTAGATTTTGACGAACTTGGAATTGTGGTGAGGAGAGTTAAAAAGAGGTCACACAAACAAGCATAAAAAACCAACTGTGGTGAATACTATTGGGATGTCAGCCAACACTGCCTTCCCAATTTTCTAACAATTGTCCTACCCCTATCTACTGGTTGCAACAGACACACTTCCAGCCACCACATTCCTATAGACCTCCACTGCACGGGCCACAGTTAATTAGCCCATGGGTAGACAGATGCCTGACCTATTATGGACCAATCAGCATCCCTCTTCCCAAAATTTACAATAAGGGCTATTGAGCCCTTGAGAGGAAGAAATGTATATACCTGGCAGCTGTGGACAGCCAGGCTCTGGTTTGGGAAGTACATCAGTCTATTGCGAGAGAACAGAAGAACAAAGCAAGAATATATTAAGTATATTAAGGGAGATATGACAGATACCTGCAGAAAAACCTGATAATGTCCAACATCTTTAGTCCCGATGTTTCTAAGGCTTCACTACATCCCTTACCCACTTTTATGTTTACTCAAAAACCTTCTACCACTCATAACTCAGAGTCCTACACTCTCTAACCAAAATGACCAAGAGTCAAAAGAGAAAAAAAATGAAGCCACAGGAAGGGAAGGACAAACTGCTCAACGTGACCCTGGAAAAGATGAGTCTACCACACAAACCCAGGAGAGAGGTGTGGGAGCTCAGGGAAAGTGGATGAATTACATTTCTGTTCACCCCCTGTGGAATGGTGAGAGAAGCATGGTGGCTAAATCGGCTGGAGATACCGGGGCTGTTACTAGTGTTCCGGTATCTGTAAATACCACATTCTTTTCCTTTCTTGTACAATCTTGTTTGAAACTCTAGCAAAACACTGTACAGGGGAAGCAACTGAAAGTTTGGCTGAGAGGCCGTTCTGCAATTTCAATTAAAAACATTTTCTCACTTGCTGCTTCTACCACTGTGGAAAATAAAGAACTGCAATGGCAAGTTTTATTTCCTATTGAAAAATATTTCTGTTGAGCTTCGGAATGGTGAAAATGCTTTATCTACATACACAAATAACTTCTGTTCAAGCTATACCAGGGCTCTGATCCAATCCTGAGATTCTGGGAAAACTGCAAATTTTGAATAGACTATTTCCACCATTCTCATTTCCTAAGCAACCTCCATTTGCATTTATACAGCCCAGAATGTCTAAAAGCACTCACAAAAGCCTGTTATCCCACAGGGCTCCAATAATCATCACTTTTACTAGTACATACTCATTCTGCTTCAGAAAATACTCACCAGGTTTTAAAATTTCATTATTTATTAAAAAGCACCACTTTCGTCATTCTAGAAAAACTACCAAGACTGTGTTCCCCAAAAGGACAACACATACTTCTTAATTTTTCCCCAGGATACTATACACTAAAGAATGCAAAAATCTTTTGCTTAGTGAACAATAATCTTACAGGATGACATTTTAGTACTGTAAAGTACTAAATACCTCTACAAACAGAGGGGCCAAACCAAATTCAGAGGGAAGAGAACTCACATGCTTCTCTTAAGCTCTGACTTCCCAGAAAATCAGATTCTGCAATTCTACTACTATCCCCAGGGTGTTGGACAAGGAGAGAAGCCACAGACTGCCACTAGTTGGAAGGACTAGTTGAATAAAAACAAAAAGAGCCAAGATGGCTCCTTAACAATAAAATTGCAAGCAATACAGGAAGACAATGGCCAACAGACACTGATTTCAGAAGTCAGGGATCCCACCAGCCCTTTCAATAGTAAAAATACGGAAACCCCCAGATGGAGTCATTCATTCCTGCAGGAAGCACCCAGGGCCCTCGCGGAGCCACAAGCAGAAGAGCTGAGCTATAGTTGTGGAGAGACAGACAGAGCTCGGGCTCTCTTACCTGTACCAGCCTGCGACTCCCTCCCCCTTATTCCAACTTGGAATCAGCAGCCAGGGCTCTTTCAGCAACTCAGCAAATGGGGCGGGACCGCCTGAGTGTCTGCCCTCACCTGAGTGGGGGAGTCTGAGCATGCTCCCCCATTAGCAAGCAGCAGGAAGGTAAAGACATACGCCCTGGGCTCGAGCTTAAGAACAAGACAGATCTTTCAACATGGCTGTTAACCTCAGGGAACACGAGGGAAAACTAAAATGAGGTAGAGAGATTTATTAAACCAGACATTAAGGATCAAAAGGAAGAGAGTGAAAGGGGCTACAAGTGTCACTAAATGGCTGGAACACGGCCACTGGGACCAATCAAGCAAAGAGGAACCATGGACCATGTCCACGCTCGGCCAGGACGTCTCAGCTTGAAGTTTTACAGTAGAGCTGGAGCAGGGGGGAAGAGCTGGGCTACGGGGCTGCCTTTCCCTACTTGGCTGACCGTGGGTAAGTCACTTCTCTCTAAGGTTCAGTTTCCTCATCTACGAAAGAGTAATAAGAGCAGTGCCCACCTCACTGGTAAGGGGGTGGTAAGATTTAAATTCCTAACACATAGTAATCACTCATAAAATGTCATTATCAAGCATAATACAACCCAGGAGAGCCTGAACGCATGCAAACGCACACACGGGCCTTCCCCAGAGATCAGTTTCTTAAGGGAGGGAAAGAAGGCACTTCCTAAAAGGTTTTTGTCTTTATTCCTTACCAGTTTGTTTGTTTTAATCAAAGTTCCTCAGTGCATTTTATAAATGGCTCAGTTTTCGATTGGCTAAAATCAGGCAGAGAAAATAATTTTAAATCCCTTGAAACCACGTAAATCTACGGAATTAGAAAAAGGGCCCTGAACACCTAATTATGGGGGAAGTTGTCTGATTGTAAAATATTTTATGATTCAGTTGTCACCTTGCCAACTTGTTCCAGACAGTACAAAACACTGCCCCATTGAAAGCTGGTATTTCTACCAAATATGCAGCAAGGAGAGCCAGCCAGGGCCTGAGGGACTGGGGCTGATCAACCTCACTTCATTTTCTATTTTGGCCACTTGACCTGAACCACAGAGTCTCAGGATCACAAAGGGCCATAAGTTCACCCAATCTCAGGCCCCTTCTCACCTACCACATCTCCAAAGGGTTATTCAACCTCTGAGAAGTCAATCTGGGTGACAGAAAGCTCATTACCTGCTTAAAACCTTCCAACGACTTGCCACTACCCTTTGGAACAAGACCCAAACCCTTTACCATGGCCTTCAAGGCCCTGTGGCCCAGCTTCTGCTCCCCTCGCTAGTCCAGTTCCCAGTTCCCACCACTCTCCTGTGGTCCAGCCTCATCTAACACTTCCAGCTCCACCGACACCTAGACCTTTGTTCACACCATCCCTCAGCCCAGAATCCCCTTTTTCTCTGTTATTCCCACGTGGGCTCTAGCTCACCCTCCAGGTCTTAGACTACCCTTCCTAATGTAGGTCACCTACCCATTCAGTTCATATCATTGCCAAAATATTGAACCAGGCATCCATTTTATTAATTTATCAGGGCTGCTGTAACAGAATAGCAGGCTAGTTGACTTAAACAACAAAAATGTATTGTCTCATAGTTCTGCAGCCAAGGCCAAAATCAAGGTGTTGGCAAGACCATGCTTCCTCTGAAATCTGTAGGGTTCTGAGAGTAGCCAGCAATCCATGATGTTCCTTGGCTTGTGGCTTAACTCAATCTCTGCCTTCATCACATGGCCAACTCTCCTTCATCTCCCTTCTCTCTGCGTCCAGATTTCCTTTGCCTGTAAGGACACCAGTCATAGTGGATGAAGAGCCCACCCTAATCCAGTTTGGCCTATCTTAACTAACAGAATCTTCAAAGATCCCATTTCTAAATAAATTCACATTCACGGGACCAGAGATTAGGAATTGGAGGACCAGCCTACCTCCCTACCCCCATTTGTCAGGAAGCTCCAAGAGGGCAGGCCCTGAATATGCAAGAACCTGGCAGCTAGTAGTGGCTGAACAGGTAGAGAACAGGTAGAGAACAGGTAGAGAACACAACGCAAGGCTGCCCATCTCCTCCTTGGAAGGCACTTTGAAACAAAGCTTAAGCAATAAAAGGACATGAAAAGGCCTCACCCAGACTTTAAATCTTTTCTGGAAATCAACAAGTATTCATGAACATCTCTGCAAAGCGCTCTGTGTCTACACAAAGGGTCTCAAACTTGGCACTCATGACAATAATAAAAGGTTTTTTTTTTAAAAAAACAAAACAAAACACTGATTGCTTGGCCATCCCCCCAAGATTCTGATTTAACTGATATGCAGTATGGCTCCCAGGCTTTTTTTTTTTTTTCAATTTACCATGTCCCAGGATTCTTTATTTAAGAACAAAGTGAGGAGTGGTGTGAGGATTAAAATCGAGAGCATCATTGACCATCACCTTCCCTCCATCTAAAAAGTTCCCCTAGGTGAGTCTACTGTGCAGCGGGGGGGTGGGGGGGTAACTATCACTGCTCTAGAGTACTGCTTCTCAAACTGTTTGTGGAAAGACCACTTGTTTCTTCTGTTTTTTCTTTTAAAGTAGTTTTTTTGTTTGTTTTTGTAATTCGTACTTACAGGTGTTTATTATAGAAACCTAGGTTCTGAATTTTGAGTCCATTGGGTAGAGTTCTTTACATTCCTCTGATGACTTACCCTGTCACCTGCTGAACCTAATTCAAGAGCACAGAATCATGACATTTTTTTTTAGCAAGTACCAGGGATTGAACCCAGGACCTCGTATATGGGAAGCAGGCACTCAACCACTGAGCTACACCCACTCCCCAAGACCACTTCTTTCTTGCTCCAAAAGTATCAGAAAGCAAAAATGAATTACTAGAAAAACAAAAAGAAAACATATATTAGACTCACAGATGTACAGTAACTCCAGGAAATTACTATAAAAGCTTCTAAATGCTTACTCTCAATTTCTGCATTTACACCCCTATGGACAGGTAACAAAAAAAGGTTTGCAGACTAGCATGGGTCTGTAGAACACTTTTAGGGTAGCACGTATCAGAGGGTACAGAAAACAAACAAAATATACTTGAGGACTGTATGCCATTACCAGGCATACCTAAACATACCCAAGCAGGAAAGCATGCCATCAAAGAGCAGGACTCATCATCTGACAGAAGTTCTCTGAGCGTTATTCAAATGCTAAAGTAATGGAATTTCTGGGCTGGTTTATGCACAATTAATGTATAACCTTTGTAAAAACATAACCTTGCTTTTGTTTGTCTTTTTTTGTTTGTTTGTTTTTTAACATTTCTGTAATTGAGCATGTGTTTTCCATACCTGATAACATAGAAGTCGGTCAGTTTTCTCCCTGAAAATACGTTATTATCATGAAGGTGTATTTTGAAAATGATAGCATCTAGCAATAAAGAGAACACACTACCTGAAATAGGACTAAACTAGGAAAAGACTTTAAGTGAATTCCGGGATGGGAGCGATCAAGGTGGGCTAGAACAGCAAGCAAGGCTTCGTGAAGGACGCATTAGGGCCAAAGCAGGGCTTAGCCAGAAGCAGGACACATTGCAGTGCGTTCTGAAGGGCAGCAAGGGAGAGAGCTGGCGGGCAGGCTTCTTTGCCCAGAGGGGACAATTGCCCCCAGGCTTCCTGCCCCCTCCTAAGCATCTGCAAAAAGTCAATGCTTCCATTAAACTCTCAAAGGAAATATCAAAGACAAAGAAAAGCCTAAATATGATCTAAGTCCATGTCATCCTAGTAGGTTTAAAAAAGAAAAACTTGATAATGTAGTTCTACACCTGAACAGTGGTGAGAAAAATGAGATTTCCCTATTAAATCTAGCATTAATCCAAAATTTATTGAGAAAAGACTTGGCTCTTATTTACTTAAACAACAACAAATAACAAAAAATACAGTGGAGTTAGCTCCACTTAAAGTTTAAGGATTTTTAAAAATAAATGTATCATTAGATTTTTCAGCTTGCTAAGAATATTTCTGCTTAGCTCCCTTTGGTTTCAAATATAACATGATATATAATATTAATAATAAATACTTTATACGTTATTCCCATCCTTCCAATAACCTACCAGGTGGATATGACCATCTTTTTACAGACTGAGGCCTTTTGAGGTTAAGTTACTTGCCCAGCATCCTACAGCATGTCAGTGACAGAACCAGGACTCAAACCCAGGTCTGGTGCCAAATTCAATGAAGGTCACCACATGCACTGTCTTCCTGTACCTTCTAACATCTCAGGTAGTCAACACCTGGCTATTTAAATATAAGCAAAATTGAAAGCAAAGAGGACACATTAAAACCAAAAGCACATTTTGTTTCAAATCTAAGAATTCTCTGCTCTCAGAAATGGCCTGCAAAAGGGCCTTTTCAACATTTCTCAGGTTGAAATCTTCAGTAGGTCTGGTGCTTCACATTCCTCAGCCCTGAATCCTCTTTTAGACCTGCCATTAATCCTTCTAGCTAACTTTGCTTTAATGTCCTTTGAGCCTGTTTCAAGCTATTCCTCCCCCACCATCACCATCACCTTCCTCAAACATTCAGTGGCTTTTCCAAACTTTATCCTGCCTCAGGGCCTTTACACTTGCCTTTCTCTCTGCTAGAAACATTCCTGTCCCCAGAATGAGCCAATGCCTGGCTTGGTCTATATTCACGTCTCGACTCAAATGCCACCACCTCTAAGAGGTCTACCAGGAATACCCTATGATGTTATTCCCTTTTCATCACTCTAACAGATTCCCCTGTGTAGTGGGTTGAATAGTATCTCCCCCAAAATTCATGTCCACCTGGAACTTCAGAGTGTGACCTTATTTGGAAAAAGGGTCTTTGCAAATGTAACTACTTAAAGATCTTGAGATGAAATCGTCCGGATTCAGGATGAGCCCTAAATCCTATGACTGGTGTTTTTATGAGAAAGGAGAGGGATATTTGAACACAGAAAGACACAAAGACGGTGACCACGTAAAGGTGAAGGCAGAGACTGGAGTTAGGCTGCCGCAAGTCCAAGGAAGGCCAGGAGCCTCCAGAAGCTGGAAGAGAGGCATGGAGCAGACTGTCCCTCGGAGCTTCCAGAAAGAACCACCCCTGCCAACACCTTGATTTCAGACTTCTGTGAGAGAATACGTTTCTGTTGTTTTAAGCCACCCAATTTGTTATGGTGCCCCTAGGAAACTAATATACCCTGTTTTACTTTCTCTGTAGTGCTGCTTAGCACTATTTGAAATTTTTATTTATTGGGCATGCAAACTCCCTGAGAGAACAGCTTACAAAGAACGAGAGGATGAAAGTTAACACAGAATAAATAAGCCAGATGCCACACACATCATACACAAACATACCCTGAAGAAAAAGTTCTCTGAAATAAATTCAAAATAATAGGAGTCCAAATATTGAATATTTTGCTAGCTCGCCTGTAGCACACAATAAGAAACACTCAAAGGCGGTATACACAGGAAAATTACTACCAGACAACAAAACACCAGCCTCTTCTGCCTACTATTAACATTCTTCCCTCCGCCAAAATTCCCCACAACAGTCCTTAATGTTTCTAAAATGAACCACTTTTAACTATGACTGCAAATTATCTCCTGTATTTCTACCTCTACCAAACAGGTTAGGATGCAAAAAGCAACCAAGAAAAAACTGAAACCTAAGCTATCCAATTTAAAGTATATTAGGACTCCCTGGCCAACTTCCCCGGCCCTTGGCTCACTCTTTCCAACAGACCCCTCAGGGCAACTTTCCAATCTGCCTTATCATTAGAGGACTCTCTTGGTCATTAACTGTAATGACCGCTCACAGTCCTCTCATTTCCTTCTACAACACAGTGCGGCTGGAACTCAGAAGTCTGCCTATTCACCGCCTGTTATGCTGATGCAAATCTTTTTTTTTTTTTTTTTTAATATAAATGTTAAGTTTAATGTTTTAAAATAGGGACGATGACTTCCAGCTATTATAAAATAACCCATTTTCTAGGGGTGTCCTTTTATAATGCCAACCCCATGAGTAACTGGGAATCAAGTTTAAGTGTGACTAATCTCAAGTACGGTCAGTAAGCTCTTATATTATGGAAAGCTTTCTGCTTGCAGTACCTCCTCATGAGACTTCTCTCGAATTGTATTCACATGTATAAAAGCTCTCTTCCTGCACTGACAACATCAGTGAAGCGCTGGTATCGAAATTCTTTTCTGTCGCCCAACTCTTCTTAAAAAAGTAGCAAGAATGGAGCAACCACAGTAAATTGCAAACATCTTTGCCAGCTTTATTTCAGGGGTTTGGGAATTCTGAGCAAACTAAACAGACCCAGATAATATCTACACAACGCTAGTTCATAACCATATGTCTATGCTTGGATGAAATTACGTTGAACGACTGACTATAAAACAATAAAGACTCTTTAAAGTAGTTTTGGCTGTCAAAATAAAGACTTTGTAAAGACAAAGGTGTTTCACCTTTGTGAAAAGATAGCTAAAACTGGGGATGTCAAATTTTGGGAGGAGAGCCTTTATCCACTCCCATGCCCGAAAAGAAAATACCAGTTCTTTCGAATTAATTATGCTTAATACAAGAAAGAAGAAAGAAAACAACAACAACAAAAAAAAACTCAATGCTGCTTGCACTTTCCAGAGGAAAGAGGAAAAATAAATACCTTTCAAAATAATCTTAATGAAAAACAACCAAAGTATGCTACCATTTTGAGTGTCTTGTTTATATACTAATCAAAGTAATTGCTGGGGAGCAATAATATGATGAGGACATGGAGGTATGAGGTAGTAGAAGAGATGATAAACCAATCTGAGAAAAGAGTCAGTGTTGCTTTTTAAAGAACTACTTATTAAAAATAGCTTGCTGGAAAACCACAAAGTGACCTCCTCCTCCAAAACTCAAAGGGCTCTTATTACCCTCAGAACATAATCCCAACCACTTCTCCAACTTTATTCCCCAGCCTCTAACACAAAGGTCTTGCTCCAGCCAGACACTTCTGCTCATCGACTATCCAACATCAAAGTGGACTTCTACCTTCAGACCTCTATTCTCCATGATGGAGTTTTGCTCTCCAGCATCCATTCTCCCTTCCCCTGGTAAGAACCATCCAATATTAGCATAAGAAACCACCAAAACCCGGTTCCTGATTATTTTCAAGTACCTCAAAGCCACTACCCTGGCACCATGACTTCTCTCTCTTCAAAACTTTTATAAAACCCTAACTACTATATATTTTTTTTTTTTTTCATTTACCCTGCTTCTTCAAATAAATTACCAAGCCATACTTTTACAGTCTATTGAATTCTTATTTCTCATCTCAAACTTGGCATGCAGGAGGTGATAAAATTTTTTATTTACCATTCCTGGGTGCTTACTATGTATAAGGCATTATAGTAAGTGGTTCCCATTCATTACTGTGTTTAATCCCCCACAAGATGGGTAGAGCTATCTCAGTTCACACATGAGCACACCAAAGCTGAACATATGGGGCATATCCAGCCAGAAAAGCAACAAACTATGATTTAATCAAACCTGTCTTCAGGGTCCGTTTTCAACCACTGATGATGATAATACTTAAAAGGGGGGAAAAGTGAGTATGAGAATAATTATTCTTGGGAATGTTTACTTTGTTGACTGGCTACTGATGGCCAAACCCTTATCTTCTCTCTGTGTATGAGAATCTACCCATTTCAATATCCTTGAATCCAGTCTTGAAAGCTACTTAGGGCTAAATGGAACAAACCATGACTTCAGCTAGACAGAAGATATAAAGCCCTAATAGCTTTAAAAAAAAAAAAAAAAGGGTGGGGAGAGGATGTGGCTCAAGCGGTTGAGCTCTCACCTACCACATGGGAGGTCCCAGGTTCGGTTCCCTGTGCCTACTAAAGACGACGAGCAAGGCAGTGAGCTGACGTGATGGGCAGGTGTGGCGAGCTAACACAACACGATGATGCAACAAGAGAAACAAGGAAAACATAATGAGAGAAAAAACAAAGCAGGGAGCAGAGGTGGCTCAAGTGATTAGGCGCCTCCCGCCCACATCAGAGGTCCCAGGTTCAGTTCCTGGTGCCTCCTAAAAAGAAAACCAGCACACAACAAACAGACACAGCAAATGCAAACAATGAGGGGATGGGGAGAAATTAATAAATCTTGAAAACAGAACAAGGGAAGTGTATGTGGCTCAAGCAGTAGGACATCTGCCTACCACATGGGAGGTACCGGGTTCGGTTCCCAGTTCCTCCTAAAAGAAGACAAGCAAGACAGCGAGCTGATGCAACAAGATGACACAGTGAGATGACGCACCAAAGAGACACAGCGAGGAAACACAATGAGAGACACAACAACCAGGGAGCAGATGTGGCTTAAGCAATTGAGCGCCTCTCTCCCACATGGGAGGTCCTGGGTTCAGTTCCCGGTGTCTCCTTAAAAAAAGAAGACAAGCAGACACAGAAAGCACACCATGAGCAGACAACCAGGGGCGGGGGGTGGGGGTGGGGGTAGGGAGGGGAGGGATAAATAAAATAAATCTTAAAACAAAAAACAGTTCTGTTGCCAAATCATATATACCATGTATACAAACTTTGGAATTTGTTTCTAACCTGCTCAGACCAAACCCAGTCAGGGGGAGGGAAAACTGAGCAGCAGGCTGAGAGGTTGGGGGGATCTCAGTCAGGATTACAGCTACAGGGGAATAATTCACATATGGATCATTAAGATTTGAGCATGCTCAAAAACAGCTCACATCTGGTCTTATTTGGGTTCCCTGTTTTTGTCCAAAAAGCAAGTGCCAAAAAGTAAGAAATTCTCACGAATATTCTCGCTGTCCTGATTTTGTGATAATCAGGGTAGGCTAAACATTCGCTATATTAGAAACCATGCATGTGTCCCCAGACCTAGTTTTTCTCCCTAGGTCTGGTTTTTGGAATGCTGGTGATAAACTAAGCCTGATTTATTATATGACCATCCTGTATGGGAAAAGACTGTAACTCTGGGTATCTTTAATCAAACTTGGGAGATATAGCAGGGGGACGGATGTGGCTCAAATGGTTGGGCGTCCGTCTCCCATATGGAGGGATCTGGGTTCGATCCTCGGGACCTCTCGGTAAAAATTTTAAAAAGAAAAATATAGAAGGCGCGTGGGTCACCAGGCCCTGTGCGCAGGTGCGCCGCCAGGCCCCGTGAGCGGGTAAGGCCCCCCAGGCCCTGCAGCAAAATGATGACATAACGGGAGAGTGACACAAGGGAGAGCCAAGACAAGACGCACCAAAAAAAACAGGAACTAAGGTGGCGCAGGCGGTGGGACGCCTCTCTCCTACATAGGTGGTTCCAGTGAAGACAGGAGGAAAAGGATGAGAAGAGAGGGCAGGAAATGGACACAGAGAGTCGCCCAGTGAATGGACACAGAAACAGCAAAAACGGGGGTGGGGTGGATAAAATAAATAAATAAATAAATCCTTAAAAAATGTATAGAGGAGGAAGATATGGACTACAGTTGGTAGTAATACTTTGACGATGCTCTTTCACGATTTGTTAACAAATGTTTCATAACAGGGTGTTTGGGGGTGGGGGGTGATGTGTGGGATCCCTGTATGATGTTATGCATGTTTGTTTTGTAAGATCACGATGTTTACTGAACATTTATAGTTTACGTATGTTCATGTATGAATGATATACTTCAATAAATTGTTTCAAAAAATAGTAAGAAATTCTGATTTTTGGTTTAAGGGGGGAAAAATTAGGTAAGAAAATTGTATATTTTTCAAGTCACATACAAAATAGGGTTAGTTTTAGGAATGGAGACCAGCACTTGGAAAACCTAATTCACTTAACCAACTCATCATGAGACCATGGGCAAATAAGTTAATCTCTTAGGTCCAGTTTCCTTAATAAAATAGGGAAAATATGATTTTTCTCTAGTTACCTCACAGGATTATCATGAGAATCAAAAGGAAGTATATATGTGGGCAAGATTTACCACTATGGCAGGATATTAACTAATATGCCCCAGTGAGGTAGTGCAGGCCCATCTCATTTAGACAAGTTTGTCCAACATGATATAAATTGCCACATCAGCTACAAGTCACCAAACATGAAAAAGGAGATGTAACCCCTATATTGCCAAGCAATCCACCAGATATTGTGGAGAATAACTTGGGCTTTTATTTGAACATTCTAAGCCAGAGAGTTCAATTCTTCTTTAGTTGTGTCATATTTAACAAACTTGTACTTCACAAAATAAAGCCACTTAAAAGGAATCAGGATTAGAACAGAATAAATAAATGAGTAAAGTGAAGACACAGTTCAATGGTTTTAGGCAATATCTACAGTAAGACAAATCCAAAGTACGTTCTGTAGAAAGTTAATAGGTGCAGCTTGTTTTTTGTTTCATTTTCTTTGGGGGGGCTACAGAAAGGACAGGTAGTGGAGGGGCTGTGTGGTCAAGTAAGTTTGGGAAATGCTGTGTTAGATAAAACAATATATGTTCCTTGAATGCAGTACTGCTCAGAGCCTTTAACATGTTATGCATTTCAAATCCACAAGTAGGTGTTGAAATAAACAGCATTTCCCAAGGCTATTTGACAGAGCCTCCTGCAGGCAAGAGTTCCATGGAAAAGACACGCAACAGGACATACATGTAACAGGAACTCCTTCAGAATATACTGCATTTTCAGAAGGTAATGAATAGGGGAGTGGGGGAAACTGCACCACAGACTGAACATCCCAGGCTCTTTCAGTTCTAGTCAAAGGGTATAATGCTTCTGAATATTCTTGATTCTTTCAACGACATTCACATGGGGTCAGAAAGCAATCTGTCTAAAGCTGGAGAGTTGTTTTTTGTTGTTTTTTTTTTAAAAAAGGGAAGAAACAGAGAGAGGAAAGAAGGAGAAGAATCACAGACCTTACTTTTTCTTCTAATGCTTATTAACAATTATCTTGCTTCAATTTTTTCATTCGATTTAGCCTTACAAAAAATCTCAGGGCATTTTATAATCGACCAAATATCAGCCTCCATATGACGTGCCATATGACTATAACCAAAGGTCAGCAGGCAGATATTCACCAAACATAAGCAAGGCAGGGAATTCTACCCACAGAGGGCCTTCTATGAAACTGTGAAAAGTGAACTGCTAATAAAGTCAACTCATTGTTTTATGTTGAGTAACGTAAATACCAGCAATGTTTATTTTGGAGCAAAAATCAATTTGTTCATGTTAATAAATCTGAACTCTCAAATGAATACATTCTAACTGGGATACTTCCTGGAATAATGGTTTCTGCAATCACAAATTCAAATACCATCAGGTATTTGATTAAGGTATGCAAATTATCTTAAAGAATGAAGCAGGCAGGGCCTAAGAATATAGGAATTTTTGCCTGAAGTTGTAAATACTCCTTGTTCTTTGGGATGGGATTTGTCCATCATTATCATTTTGTTGGTTGTCCAAAGCAAGCCTGTAGAACTGGAGAACAGGAGTTGATGGCAACTCTGCTGGGATTCAGGACTCAACCAGCATACAAACAATCTGCAAGTTTAAGTCTCTGAGAGGCATATTTAATGAGTATATGGGAATTATAGGTTCAAATAAATGGAGTAAAAGAATCATGAGTAGGCTAAGGTGTTAGTAATAAGGAAAACTATGAGTGTGGATAAGGGGGCAGTTATATGGGAATGCACTATACTTTTGGGGTAATTTTTCTGTAAATGTAAACCTAAAACTTCTCTAAAAATAAAATGCATTATTAAAAAAAAAAAAATATATATATATAGGAATTTACCAGGACTAAGGGGGAATTCGAGAGCACAAGCCAAGCCTCAAGGTATTCATGCTCAACTTAATTAAAACACAAGGCTGGGAGTGGATGTGGCTCAAGCGACTGAGCACCTGCTGCCCACGTGGGAAGTCCTAGGTTTGTTAAATGAAAAAAACCAACTTAGGGAAGCCGATGTAGCTCAGTGGTTGAGCGCCAGCTTCCCACATACGAGTTCCTGGGTTCATTCCCTGGCCCCCAGTGACTCAAAACAAACAAACAAACAAACAAAAATGCTGACCAAAATGAACAATAACAAACAAAAACAGGCACAATCCAAATTCAGCCCATGGGCTGCCAGATTGAGATATCTGGGTGGACTAACATCCTTAATAGGATTTGAACTTAGTGCTCTACAAATTCCTAATGAGCACATTAAATTTACAATTTAGCAAGTTAAGAATAGAGTGTCAACCCAGAGTTGTTAAATAACTTTGCCTCTCATTGATGAATATTTGCAGGGTTTATATACAAATCCTCTAAGTTCAATGTCTTTCAGTGACCTGCTGAGCAACCTTGGGCAAGGTTTTTCACCTCTGAGCCTCAACTATGAAATGAAGATGATAACACCAGCACTTTGGAAGTAGTAGTGGAGATTACATGTGAATATATTTATAAACCTCTTAGCATATAGTAGGCACTCAATAAATGGCAGTTAATTTTTATTACAAAATATTTTCAGGGTTAGTATTACAATCCATGTTTAGAACATTTCACATGAAGACAGAGCGAATCTGAGAGGCAACTTGCTAAGTAACTGGTGCACTAGTCACTTGGAAGATGCCGCAAACTATGTGACCAGTCTCAGCCTCTTTCCAGAAGTCACGAAAAGATGCAGGTGCCATCTCATGGAAATGCTCAGAGCCTAGGAGATAAAAAATACTAGTACTGTTCAAATTGAACAACAGCTTGTACACATTAAGCATTAATTCTGGTAAATATTTCTTAAACACTCAATTCAAACGTGCAAACCCAAACACACATACACACACAGGATGCTAATACATAGCTCTCTGCCAAATGTGCAGTCTTTTACCCTCCATAATTCACATCCATTAATGTTACCATTCTCACATCGTCTTCCAGCAGATGATGTGTACACTTGCCTTTTTTTAGACATTGAATGTTATCCCCTGCAGAAAATTTAAATCACACCTTTTTTTTTTTTTTTTTCATCTCTGAAGAGGCTGGACTGGGAAGAGGAAAAACGATGAAGTAATAACACACAGGTGCTTCCTACCTAATTAAAAGAGAAATTTACAGCTGCCCTGGTAGTGAATCATCACTTTGGGTTATCCATGTGTATCCGTCAAACGGCACGTTGCTCCATCCAGAGCCATATTCCATATGCTTTCCCGAAAACTGCCTTCTATTAGCCTGGTAAAAATGATGACTATCAAGTAGCTAATGGTATATTCGGCTTCCTGGCTTTCCTCCCTGTGGACAACCCAGTTCATTTGTGTTTCCTTAATTCTAAAAATAATTAAATAACCTTGAAACAAAAGGCTCAGCGCTTAATAAATCAAGCTTTGGTTTATATTGAATCAGCGTGTACTGTCAGGAAAAATAAAAAGCAAGATGCAAAATAACATACAACATGTTACCATTTATGTAAGAAATACACACATACAACCTGTGACTGCCTCTAGAAAAGCCAACAGATCCGGGGTTGTTGGGGTGATGTAGACAGGATGGTGGAAATGGGATTGTATAACCTTTTGTATCTTTTGAAAATTGTATACCTGATGGATAGATTCGTGACCCTAAAATCCTACCTTTGACTTTTTCTTTAATTTATTGGGACCACTAGTTGTTTTCTTACATTTTAAACTTATAACATGAAAAGTGTTTACATCGGGGGCGGGGCAGATGTGGCTCAAATGGTTGGGCGTCCGTCTCCCATATGGAGGGACCTGGGTTCAATCCCCGGCACCTCCCGGTAAAAGAAAAAAAGGGGGGGCAGGGGGGTTTACATCAATCTGCTTTTATTCTTTTAAATTAGCCATAGACATTTCCATTTTTTGTATATAAATGGAAAAATCTAGAAAGATAGACACCAGATCATTAACACTAAGGATGGGGAATAACCTTGGGCTAGAGGTTTTATATTTTCCTCTACTTTTCTCCATTATTTGTATCACTTTTGAAATTAAAAAATAAAAAGCTACACAGAAAAACAAAGGAATAAGACTAAATTAATTTTATGGTTACAAAGTGGATGGCTACATGCTGAGGTACAATGAGAATCATTACAAATATATTCCTATCATTAAGCTTTTTTTATTAAATCCCAAGAAGGGCAACTGCAAACATGGAAGCCATCTAATTTAAACAAGAGCATAATAATTATATCAGTTTCATTTTCTGCACACTTACTTTGATTAAAAATCTGGGGTTGAAAAATGTTCACCTGTGCATTATACTCTGTTGAGGCTCTATAAGCAATGTCTTGTTCTACAAAATTCTTAAACTGATCACTTTTGGCAAGAAATCATATTTTCGTCCCATTGTTTGGTGGCTAAACACATCAGCTTAAAATTAGCGTTTGCTTGTGTTCAGAGAACTTTAAATACCCTTCTCTTCAAAAGGTCCCACCAATGAAGAAAGGAGAATGTTTATAAAGAGTTAAGAAGGGTATAATTGTACCACGTGGAGCTCTGTTTTACTTAAGGAAGGGTAATAATCTTCAGTTACAAATGAATAAATAAATAAAACAAAACACAAAACTAGCTGAAAGGGTCTAAAATTTGAGTCCCTTATTATTGTGGCAGACAACAATTGTAGCCACTGGGACACTGCATAAGGAAAAGGGACAGCACCGAGAAGGGTGATTTAAGAAGACTATCAGTTTCCATAATCCTTACTCAACAGAATTTCATTGGCTTTTCCTTTGGAGAAAAGTGAATTCATTTCATTGACTTTGTGTGAGAGTTCTCCACCCCCAGGAGATGAAATGCTAGCTTCTCATTCTGAAATTACAAGTGTTAAGAGCAACTTGATTTTCCATGTCTTAAGCCTCACATTGCTTACACAAGAGAAGGTCTTTGAGGGTAACTTGGGTATTATTCTCTCTGCCAACTTAGAAAAAGGCAATTTTCCCCCATTAGGGGCTCTGTTAACAATGACCATCAAATACTGCTGGAACAATTTCCACATTACCCTTCTCACCAACAGCCAGCGACCGCTTGGGATATCTCAAAACGGTTTAGCTCATACCTTTAACCGCCTTTCCCTTGTTAACTTTTTTTGATCTTATGCCATTGCTCATCAGTTTAGGACTGCCGGAATCTTGGGAATGGCAGGAATCTAAGTGGTCACCTAGCCCAACTTCCCATGCGTCGGTGGTCAGACCTGCTCTTCCTGCCCACGCCGCTTGTGCTCAGAGCCACAGCCGAGAGACATCATTTCCTTCTGAGCATATTTCTCATCTCCAAGGGGAGACAAGGCAGAAGAGGAGCCACCACCTCCTCTCAACTTCCCCAAGGGCTGCAGCTGCAGCTTCGTCCAGGTGGAGCCAGGACGGCTAGGGGTCCCGCAGCCAGGGGCTGAATGGGCTCGCGCTGAGGGCTCCAGGCAAGCTGGTTCCACTCCAGAGCTCTGCCCGGTGGGACCCGGCGCCCAGCGCCACAGAGCGCACCCTCTCGGCAAACTCAAGGGAGCAGAGCCTCTCTCTGGTGTTCTCCAGAGGGGACACGTGCACCACCTCGAGGATCTCACTGTCGCCCCTAAGTGTGCAGCAGGTAGGTGAGCCTGGAGTTACGGAAGGGCACGGGGCCCTGGCGGGAACGCGGGGCTGATGTCGCCCAGGGCCGACAGCTACTAGTTGATGTGCGGGGTCTCCCGCAGGCGGCTGCCCTCGGCCCCCGACTCACCCACGCGCTCCGAGCCGGCAGGTCCACCAGGTTCAGCTTCCGCGTGGTGTGCAAGCCTGGGCAGCAACCCACAGTGCACGCGGTCACGGCTGCTTCTTCAGGATGCCCCCACACACCCCTTAAAATCAAGTTCAACTAAATCTACTTAATTTTTCAAGGGGGGAACTCAATTTCTCCAAACCTTGTGATAATCATTAAAGACCACGATATTCAAGAACAAGTGGTTCCAAAATTGCCATCTTTTTAGTTTTAAGCAGGGTGGAACAAAACATATTGGATCTTCAGTCAAATTCTGACAGTCACATACAAACACCATATGAATTTCTATCCCCAAACCATCTCTTTCTAAGGTTATAATACATGTGTCAGGTGAAAATCTAATCACTCTTCTAGCCTCCATCACCTCAAGCCCTTCCATATTTAAGAGCTTCAGTCTCTCCTGGAACTGAAGAAATCTTTTAAAAACAATACAGTGTAACTAAATTTAGCCCATTTCCCCCTTCCCAAAGACATTCTTATAAAATTTACTCAATTTCACAATTAAGAAGAAAATGAAAATTAACATTAAATTGAATTATTCCCCATGATTATTTATATGTGGGTTTTAATTTATACTAAAACATTTACATTGCTAAACACAAAATAGAATTGAACTGTAATTTTACAGTCCTAATTGACTCTACTGCCAAATTAAGTTCATTTCAGATTATAATTGAACAGAAGATGCAAATATTTTATTTTGATTTTGATTACCATTTCAACCCACTGCAGAATTATTTAATATGGTTTGCCAAGTTGGTAGAACCCTCCCCCATATGATATTTGTTTAACTCAAGCCAATAGTGCAATCAGTAAAATTTGATTAAAAAGGCAATTTTCTTAAGTCAGCCCATATTTTAGCATCAACATGATTTTCTTCAATACTTTACCACCATACTAGAATAAATTCTAATCAGCATAGGCTGTTACCATCATGGTTCAAATAAATATACCCCAGACTCACCTGATACACACACACACACACACACATAAGCACATTACATAAAAGGTCAATACCTTTAATAAGCACAACCAAATCACTGATTTTAACACTTTCTAAGAGTATCCCACAGTGCCTGCCTGGCACATATTGGGGAAGGAAACAAATGCTCTCTAAATTAATTGATTTGAAATAGTTTATTAATCTGACAAATATTTGCCAAGCTTCGTCATGAAGCGTGAAGTCAGATAATCTTGGGTCCAATCTTGGTGCCATCACTTAATAGGTCGGTGACTTATGAATGGTACTTATCAATTCCTTACTTCCTCAGTTATGAATAGGTATAAGTACAGTAACTATTTTAAAGGACTGATTTGAAGATGAAATAATGGACTCCATCTTAGCACAGTGTCCAGCGTATATTAAAATATCTATCAAAATACTAGAAAACCTCTATCGTAATTCATTCCTCCTTAAGGAGTGATCAAATCAAAGAAGAATCAATCAAAATTATTAATAACTGGCAGCAATCTACTAATAAAAGTTAAAGAAACAAAAAAAGCAATCAGAATTGAATTGTAAAAAATCAGGAAAAAGAAATTTGGAAAATATCCGTAGGTTCAGGTTAAGTATAAGAGAAAGGAAGAATAGAGTGTATCAAGTCCTTACCACATGCCAGCTCTGTATTATATGGTTTATCTGCATCATTTTATCAATCCTAAAATATAGGTACTACTATTAGTCCCCTTTTACAGACACTTAGTCTCTACAAGGTGACATGATATGCACAAGTCCACACAAAGAGCAGCAGGGTCTAGACCTAAACTGGCAGCCAAGGAAAGCATTGAAACCCGGTGTACTAGATTGAATAGTGTTCCCCCAAAATTCATTTCCACCCAGAACTTCAAAATATGATCTCATTTGGAAACAGGGTCTTTGCAGATGCAATTAGTTAAGGTGAGGTCATATGGGATTAGCGAAGAACCTAAATTGAATCATTGGTGTCTTCGTTTGCCAGAGCTGCTGTAACAAAGAACCACAAAATTATTGACTCACACAGAAACATACTGTCTCAGTTTGGGGGACTAGAAATCCATAATTAATGTGTCGGTGGGGCCATGCTTTCTTTCTCTGACATCTGTGATGTTCTGGTGGTGGCTTGCTGGCAATCTATAAGTCAAACTCTGCCTCCATCACATGGCCATCTTTCTCCCCAGCCCTCTCCTCCCTTGTCCAAGTTTCCTCTGCTTACAAGGTCTCCGGTCATGTTGGATTCAGTTTGGCCTCACCTTAACTGAGAGCATCTTTAAAGATCCTATTTACAAATGGGTTTGTATCTGCAGGACCAGGGGTTAAGACTTGAACAGCCCATTGTGGAGGACATGGTTCAATCCATAACAACTGGTACCCTTATAAGCAGAGGAAAGCCAAGGAACAGCAAGGATGGCTGGCAAAGAAAGAGGCAAGGAAGGATTCTTCCCTAGAGCCTTCAGAGAGAGCTGCTGACTGATTTTTGACTTCTGGCCTCCAGAACTGAGAGAGAATAAATATCTGCTGTTTAAGCCAACTAATCTGTGGAATTTTGTTATGGCATCCCTAGTATATTGTCTGCCAAAGGGATGCTGATGCAAAGTACCAGAAATCTGTTGGCTTTTATAAAGGGTATTTATTTGGGGTAAAAGCTTACAGTTACCAGGCCCTAAAGAGTCCAGCTCAAGGTTGCTTTCTCACCAAAGTCAGCTGACACATGTTGAAGCAAGATGGTCACTGTTCTCTGCCTGATCTCTCCTTCCTGGGTTTCCTCTTCCTCTTGAGGCTCCATGGGCCCAGCTTCTTCTCGATCTCAGCTGTAGGCTGGCACAGTGATCGTCTCTCAGGCTTTCCTATATCAGTCTCAAGTCTCTTCCCAAGGTCAATGGCTCATCCTTCTTCCCAGGTGTCTTCTTGAGTGAGTGTCCATTTATATCAGCCCACCAAGGGGGCAGGGACTCAACCCGCCCCTGGTCTAATCAAAGACCTAATCATAACAAGTAATTTAATCAAGACCTCTCAGCTGAATCTAATGCAATCAAAGGGTATCACACCTAGAGGAATAAATTAGTTTACAAACATAATCTTTTCCTTTTGGGGATTCATAAATAATCTCAAACTGTCACACCTAGGAAACTATCACACCTAGGAAGGCACCCATTCCAGAGGAAACTCCGTGAATAGAAAGGAGAGACAGTATTTGAAACCAGCCATTCAGAAGATCACTAGGTTATTGTCAAATAACCACCACTCTGTATTTCTGGCCCTGGCGACAACCATTGCAACGATGACTGTCGTGAGCTTTGGCAGCACTGCACATAACAGAAAAACATAACATTTTGTCTTGATAACAGGAACATCTGGTTATGTGAAACACAAGAGGTTTGCAACAGAAGAGATGTGCAAATTCTAGCCCCCCTAATAGCTGAGAAGAGCTTAGGTAAAATTTGATTATTCCATACCAGCCTGCAAGTTTGAGTCCAAGATCCCAGGGTCACGTGCCCCAAGCAAAAGATTTCTGATTCTTCCACGTGAGAGCCTGTTTGCTCTGTCCATTCCATATGTATCCATCCACCCACGCAAGCATGAAAATACATTTATGAAGCACTTACTAGGTACCTGTCATTTTGCTCATTTTGGAGATACTAAAGTTAGCCTGAGAAATACAGGCCCATAGTTCAGGACATTTCTTCTCTAGCAACAACAAGAGACATTCAACAAGTAATGTGAAGTATGATGTGGAATTACCAATGAGGCATGAAGGGGGCTATGAAGGACAGGCGATGAAGCTGGCCAGAGCGGCCAAGTGCAGCTGTACTGGTTGTACATTGTGCAAGGGCACCTGGCCAAGGAACACAAAAGGCCTGAAGCGTTCCTCCCCAGAGGAGCACTGCTTTCCAATCAGCACAAAGAACCCATTCGGACGAGCATAAGCCCTGAAGCTGTAGAGGACAGGGGCCAGACCTTGCAGGTCATGTGAATGAATTTGGATTTTATATTAAGAGTAATGGGAAATAGTTGAAGAGTTTTTTAAGAATTAGTCACAGCTGTCTAAGGGAGAAAAGACAGTAATTCACCTAACATTCTTTCCTTACTTGTGTAACACTGAAATAATTCAAGAAGATGTATAAATAATTGAAGCTAACACCATCTGTAAAAATGCCATTTTGGCTCTTTACCAATTGATGTGCATTTAAAACCTTGATGGAAAATGGAGCTTTTTTACATTCTTTTAACTTCAGGAGGATTTAAATGGTTTATTAATCAAGTGCTCTCTCTCTGGACTTAAGTAGGATTACAGGCTCTTTTCAAACCTGTCTTCTCTTTCCACATATCGAACTCTTGCCTTCAAGAGAAGTCACTGAAATGCCCAAATTAAGATGGGTCAGTCTACAGAAATGAAGTCAGTTCTCCCCATGCAGTATATTGCAAAGTTGGAAAATTAAACCTACTTCTTTAAGATATATGAGTCCTGCTTCAGGAATTTATAGCTTCAAATCAAGCAAGAATATCATTGGGCGACAAATCGATTCAACATGGGAATTTAAAAAGAAGCCATTACTTCCCGAGCAGAAACCAAGATGCTCGGTAACATGAGGTCAGAATGAGGCCATCCTAAACCCAAAATTATCTACCTTTGAGTAAGAGTACTCAGAGCTACAGAGCAGGTTTCCCGGGGTGGCTGGGTGAGCCCCTAATTCTGCAAGATGCATCGCAAAACCACTCTCTGCTCAGATAAATGTAGGAAACCCCACATACTATACTCTGCTTCCCTTTCCTCATATATCAAATGGGAATAAATAAACCTCAGTGTTGATGTGAAGATTTGCAAATTCATAATAGAGACTGCTTATAACCTTGCCTGGTACTTAATAAGTGCTACATAAATATACTAATAATATTACTTTAAATTTTTAGAACATGATGAGGAATTTCCACATGTAAGATCCCCGGAGAAATCACGCAAATAAGTCAGTCTGCTCAGTTTTATGTATCCCACTCTTTCCCAAACTTTTCTGGCCACAGGATCCTTTCATCTCCCCCACAAAGCACTTCCTATCATCAGCAGAGCTTGTGTGCTTCACTGGAGAGCTCACTGGGGGAGATGCTGCCCTGTGCCTTGGTGTCTCCCCCTGGTTACTTCCACTGCTCGTCCTGCGAGCCAGGAGATTTTATGTATAACTTAAGCCATAAGATGGCAGAAGAAGAAAAACCAGAACCATGGTTAAGGAACCATTAAATTTCCAGTTCCTCATCTATTGAATTGGCCTTGATATTTCCTTGGGGATTTAATTCCAAGGTAATAAAAGGCTTTCAGTCCAGGTGGTGTTTTTATGTATTATTTTTACATTAAAAAATTGGCTGAAAGGTCAAATGGAATGACAATATAGGGCATCTTGCCCAGACTTGGTATAAAAATGCACACCCTGATTCAACAAGGACAACTATAAACAACCCAGGGCCAGTAAGAACTTAATTCCCCAATGCAGAACTGGAGAAAACAATGGGAACCTGTTCACAATATTAACACAACTCAGGTTATTCCTTTTTCTCTTTACATAACCTAGAGTTTATCCCATAGAACATATTGAACCCATCCTCTTTATTAGCTCACACTTTCCTAGCCCTCACTCTCCTTAACATATCAACTCATTTAATCCTAACAACAAGCCTGAGGGAAATAGGTTTTTCCCCATTTTATAGATGAGTAAACTGAGGCACCAAGCATTAAATAGCTTGCCTAAGATCACACAGCTAGTAAGAGAGGGATTCATTTTATACTTTTTAAATGTTACTTACTCTATGACCTAGACTCTTCAAAAGATTTATGACTACTTCCGACCCTGCAGCATTAGGGAGACAAATATTAACCAAACTTCCGACATTCAAGAACCACTTTCATAATTTCTTGTATCTGAAAACCAGCTGCTATTTACTTAATATTTTCAAATGAACTCATTTTTAAACTTGAATAAATGAGCCTTGAAAGGAAACATTATGCCATTACTGTGAGAGTCAAAATCAGTATCCCCTAACTCCAAATAAAAGGTAGGCCTGCAAATAAATGTAATAATGCACATAAAACAATGTTACCAATTTCTTGCTTAAGAAAGCCCAAGGTCATCTACAGAAGGTCCAAGGCTGAGATCTGTGTGTTTCTCTCACTCTCCTTCTGCTTCTCTTTTGGAAAGAGAACAGCAAGTGCTAGAAGATATTAAAGATTCACTGGCACCAAAATGAGATTTTCTCCTCAACCTAATGACATGCATCGAAAGAGAACTGCAAAGGGAGGAATTGTCTGGCTCTAAGATTCAATGCCATTTAATGCCACGAGGGTGGACCACCTCCACTCCCCTCACTACCGTGGGCGGCTCCACACTTTGAAAAACACTGCTTCAAGGAACATTAGGAACTAGGGATGTCACAAATGCAGATTTATTTCCCAATAAATCAAGTTTCCCCTGCAGGTTTTTTACATAATAAGAAACTACAGAGATAAATGGAAAATACTGCTTCTAGGTTCAATCCATCAATGGTAAAATGATAGGATGAGGGAAACCTGGCTTGGCTGGCAGGTATGCTGAGAAGGTGACTTGAGGTTTTAGCTGACCACAAGATCAACACCAGCCAAGAGTGGGAGTCAGGTCCTAGGAAAGAGAAGAGACTCCTAGGCTGCAAATTAGGGGCCAAATCCAGGGAAGGAAGAGAGACCCTGTCTGCATGGTGAGCCACACAGACTCTTCCTAACAGTCAGGAAACACAACTACTAACATAACAAGACCTATTCAGAAAAGACAAGCAGGAACGGCGAAAGGTCTGAAAATTAAACCACGTGAGGGGTACGAGGGCCCCATTTAAAATTGCAACCTATGTCCCCTCAGGATACCCAATCCTCCTTCGTTATGTTCTTCTTTTTTTCCATAGAGTTTTCACCTCCTAATATGCAATGCAAATTGTTTTTTACATATATTTACTGTCTGTCTCCCTCGGTGAAGACAAGAAATTTTTACTGGTTTATTCACTGATGTTTCCCCAGTGGCTAGAACAATACCTGACATGTAAAAGAGGCTCAGAAAACTGAATGAATTAATCAATTATTTTAAAATAATTGTGATGGCTTACAACGGAAGACGAGAAAGCTTAGGCGAAATGCAATCAACTTTTTAAAAAAAAATTATTTACTTTATTTTTCTTTATTTATATCCCAACCCCACCCCCACCCCACCCCAGATTGTTTGCTTGCCTTCTCCAGGAGGCACTGAGGCACCGGGAACTAAACCTGGGACCTCCCACATGACAGGCAAGTACCCAACGGCCTGAGCCACATCTGCTCCCCATGGGCTGCAGCATCTGCTGGCTTGTGGCATCTGCTCATTGTGGCGGGGGTGGCGTCTAGCTCATCTTTTTAGGCGATACTGGGACCCAAATCCGGGACCTCCCTTGTGGTAGGCAGGCGTCAAACTGGTTGAGCCACATCCATTTCCCACCATCAACTTTCTAAACAGTTAAGCAATGATTTATATTTTGTGGTGGTGACAACTGCAGGCTCTACTATCAGAAAGACATGGGTTTGAGTCTCAGATCTGACACAAGCAACTGCATTCTGAGCAAGTGGCTTACCTCAGCTTTGACAGAGATAACTGGAAAGATTGAGAAGCCAAGCATTTTGGAATAGAAAAAGACAGCATTACAATTAGAGTAGTAACAGCACTTCTCTCCCCATATTATTGTGGTACTTAAATAAGATAATGCACGCAAGAGCTTGTAAAAATCCTGACTTATAGTAAGGTCCCAATACACCATTACTCATCTACATTTATGGTTATTACATTATTGGTCATGGTAATTTGCTGTGTATGGCACTTAGTGGTGGCAGGAGCCGGCTCCTGCTGACACCAGAGAACCAACTGTGTGCAACCTTTCAGAACTCCATGTTCAGTGACTTTATATTGGTATCTTGAAATTGGCCATGGTGGGAGCATTTACACAATGGAAATTGGCAAACACTACAACCCAGGGCTCCCTGCCCAGAGTCCGTTGTTAACCATTTCCAGCATTCCAGTGATTGCCCTTGAGAGTAGAATTAGGGGCTACTTAATTACAAGCGAGGGTACTGTTCAGATTGGAACCAGCAGTATTAAGGGTTTAAATAGAAGCTGGATGGCATTATTTGTCAGGAGCACATGAGATGTAATCACTGCATTGTTTTCTCCCACTGGGCTCAAACATACTGTGTGGGCAGGGATCTCAACCGTCCACGGTGCACACCCATGGCACAGTGTTGCTGTATTTAATTGTTCCCATCCAACTCAAAGATCCTAAAAATTCTATAATGCATATCTAATGTCTAAAAGAAGATGAGCCAGTGTTCTTTTAAATATGAAAGGTGAAGTTCCTCCATTTAAAATCTACCTTTCCAAACAAAAATGCAACAATGGGAGTACTTACATAAGGAAAACCACACTTTACAGTATATGCCTATCATTCTAGCCATAAAGCAAAACAATGGCATCTCTTTGGTTCTGCAAAAGAACTAAATGTGCAATGAGCATGAATTTTCTGAGATATAGTAATAACGGGTAGGACACAATGTAACCAAGGATTAGGAATGAACAATGATTATGATTACTATGCCATTATATAGTTTTTTTTCTTATTTTACCAGTACATTATAGAACAAACAAAAGCTAATACCTGAAATTATTGAAACTGGCTAGAGTGGTCTCACCCCCGTTTATGGCTACTCTAGAGCAAGGCTTCTTAACAAGGGGTCCATGAGCTTGAATTGAAACTAATAAAACATTATTCTTGTGGGGACATGTTGGTGTGGGTGTGATATATTTATTAAATAATACACAGTATAATGTGGACTTAATAAGGGGTCCGTGGTTTTCACCTCACTGGTTAAAGGGTCCGTGGAACCAAAAAGGTTAAGAACGCCTGTTCTAGAGTAACCTCACGGCTGTGTATACTCCCTATTGTGATGAATATTCAAAACTGGACTCACCCCGGTTTATGGTTACTCTACACTAGCCTCACCCTAGTGTACACCTGCTATTGTGATGGGAACCACTCCACCCTCCCGTTTTGAATTCATAAACTCCTTAAACTCCCCAAAATCAGGGAAGGCAGATCTAAGACAACCCTCTCCTGTCTTCCCCTGGTGTTAATAAACCTGCTTTCTCTCTGGACCATCTGGGTGTGGTCTCCAATTCGTCTGCTCCAGGCAAGAACCCAGAGGGGTCCCTGTGGGGTCTCCTTCAATAAGAGATTATTATATTGACATATTCAATGAAAAGCACCAGTGACAATGGACCTGTTTATAAAGCATCTATTCTCCAACCTATACTTCATTCATGCTTTCCCCTCAATCAAACTCGGAATTCATTTCATACAATAATCTATCACAAAATGGCCAAAGCCCAGCCATCACACAGACAGAGAACAATGATGAAATAAAAAGATTAAAAATATATATATATATTATTGAAGTACATCATTCAACCAGAAATATACATAAACAATAAATGTATAGTAAAATTTGTGAATTTACAAAACAAATATGCATATTATCATACAAAGCTCTCATACATCTCCCCACCACCAACACCCCGCGTTGCTACGAAACATTTGTGACAAACCATGAAAGAGCATCACCAAAATATCACTGCTAACTATAGCCTATATCTTACATCTGGTGCATTTTTCCCCCCAACCCACCCAATTATTAACACCCTATATTAGTATTATGTATTTGTTATCGTTCAAGAGAAAACATTCTCATATTTGTCCTGTTAACCACAGTCCATCATCCACCACTGAATTCCCTGTGTTATACAGCCCCATGTTTTGTACAATCCATTCAAGTGTACACTCAGTGGCTCTCATTTTCATCACAAAGTTGTGCTGTTATCACCTCAGCCAATTTAAGAACATTTTCATTACTCCAAAAGGATAAATCCCATACTCCCTTATTCCTCCCTATTGTCCCTTAGAATTGAAAATCAAAAGATTTTTATTCAAGAATTCCATGCAATTCACAAGAGGGAATTAACAAACACTGGATAACTATGTCAAGTAACTGTGATCCTTTCATGCTGTAAAATCTACATAAGTGGAAGCCTACAACAAATCCCCATAAACAAAATACCACAAACCACAAATAAGGGGGCCTCACAGAGTGAAGCAACTGAGGATAAGAATTTGGGGTAAGAAGCCAAAGGGCACCAAAGGGCTATAGAATGGGGAAGTGGACTGGGTCAGAAATCCTGGGTTCTAATCCTTTCTTTGATTTCTAATAGTTACGTGACTTTGGACAAGTCACTTAAAGTTGTAGTTTCCTTTACCAGGAAAAGGAGAGAATAATTCCCTTGGGTATCTTGCTCCTTTGCTAGAAGGGTAAAAAAACATAACGCATATCAAAGTAAATTCTTTAAAAACAAAATCTGAATAACGGAAAATTATATTCTATCTAAAGTAAAAATCAGGTACTTCTAATTCTATTTCAGACTTTAATACTAATTCTTCAAGTCAGGAGGACATGCATTTAGCAAAAGACCATTTGCACCCACTTGAACTGTTGTGCTGTCTTCAATTTATATTACAGGATAAAATTCAATTTATGCCTTATTTTCCCAGGGTACATAAAAACCTGCCATTGTGTATGGATTTGAACCCAATTTTTGGGTACGGTGCAGTGAAAATCCCCACATAGATTCTCTTACAGCTGACTTTTCATTGAATAACTAGAGTAAAATGTCAACATACATTCTATGGAATGCCTCATGACACTAATTAAATCATGCATTTTAAAATACTCCCTCCTCCTTAGAGTCATCATCACATTTTAAAATACTTCACTGAAACCTGACATTGCCACATAACCCAGCAAATAAACTAAAGAGATAACTCGAGAGACTGAGAATCTAAGCATTTTGGAATAGAAAGAAACCATATTAAATGATCTACCATGTTTGCACAGAAATGCTCACAAACATTTCAAAAAATTTTCTCTAATTTTTTTAAATAAAGAAAACCTTGAACTTGCACTTTTCTGATCTGATTTGTACACAAGTTTCTTGCTTATTTTCTCTCTATTCTGCTTAAAAGAATGCAAAGAAGGCCCTGTAGGAGACCTGGAGATTATACTCCATTCAAATTACTTCATTATAATGTTCAAAGAGGAAGTATTTCAGACATCCTGACCCTAAGATTTATGTGTCAAATAAGAACATCAGAACTGCCATCCTTATTCAGCCCCAAGTTCCAAGATAGTGCTTCAGTTTACACTCCTCCAAGAAGGTTATTTGTGCACATTCCCTCTACTTTTTCCAAATGCATGTTCAGAGGTGATGGTGTGGAACAGCCAGAACACTGTTTCCTTATACAAGATGTCATAAAAGTACATAATCAAAGTAGTCTTTGTTTTCGTTTTTTAGGATGTATAATAAGCTTACTAGTTTACCCCAAAACATGAAAGCTCTTGATGCTAAAAGATAAAATCCAGGACCTAAGTAGAAATGAGGAAGAAGAGGGAGATTACACTCAGGATTTTATTATTATTTTTGCTTTATAAAACAATATTTTGAGAATTTGCCATCTTATAAAGCTTGGATAATACATTATATTTTCTAAAACTGGCTACCTATACTGACCCAAGGAGAAATAGAAGATCTCAACAAGCCAATAAGGAGTAAAGAGTTTGAATCAGTAATCCAAAACCTCCCAAAATAGAAAAGCCAAAGAAAATGCCTGGCTTCACAGGGGAATTTTACCAAAACATTTCAAGAAGAATTGACAACAATCTTGCTCAAACTCTTCCAAAAAATTAAAAGGGAAAGAACACTCCCCAATGCATTCTACAAGGTGAACATTTTACTCATATCAAAGCTAGATAAAGGTACCATAAGCAAAGAAAATTACAGACCAACACCTCTTATGAATAAGGCTCAAAAATAATCAACAAAATACTAGCAAACCAAGTCCAACAGCACATTTAAAGAAATATACACCATGATCAAGTGGGATTTAAAACCAAGTATATATAGGTAGGTCAACATAAAATTAATTAATATAATATGCTACATTAACAGAATGAAGGGGGGGAAAACCACTTGATCATCTCAATTGATACAGAAAGGACATTTGACAAAATCCACCACACCTTTTGATAAAGACACTTAGAAAACTAGGAACAGAAGGAAATTTCCTCACTATGACAAGGACATGTATGAAAAATCCACAGCTGACATCATACTCAATGGTGAAAGACTGAAAGCTTTCCTTCTAAAATTAGGAACGTGGCAAGGATTCCAGTTATCACTGTTATTCAACATCATACTGGAAGTTCTAGCTAGAACAATTAGGCAAGAAAAAAAGGCGGGGAGGACATCCAAATTGGAAAGGAAGAAGTAAACTTTCCCTATTTGCAGATAACATGATCCTATATACAGAAAATTCTGAAAAATTCACAGGAAAACTCCTAGATCTGATAAATGAATTCAGCAAAGTAGCAGGATATAAGATCAACACCCAAAAATGGATAAATGGAAAAAAATTCCATTTATAATAGCAACCAAAAGAAAAAAATATTTAGGAATATATCTAACCAAAGATTTAAAGGACTTGTTCAGAGAAAACTACAAAATATTGCTAAAAAAAAATTTTTTTTTTAAAGACCTGAATAAATAGAGGGACAGTCCATGTTCATAGGCTAGAAGACTAAATATTGTTAAGATGTCAATTCTACCCAACGTGATTTACAGAATCAACATAATCCCAATCTAAATTCCAACAACCTACTTGGCAGAAATGGAAAGACCAATCATCATATTTATTTGAAAAGGTAAGTGAGCCCAAATAGCCAAAGCTTTCTTGAAAAAGAAGAATGAAGTTGGAGGACTCACACTTTTCAATCTTAAAACTTATTTCAAAATCATAGTAATCAAAGCAGCATGATACTGGCACCAAGACAGGTATATAGACCAATGGAATAGAATTGAGAGCTCAGAAATCAGCCCTCATATTTACAGGCAATTGATTCTGACAAGTGGACAAAGACCATTCAATTGGGAAAGAATAAACAATAGTATCTCCAACAAATGGAACTAGGAAAATTGGATCTCCATTTGCAAAAGAATGATGGTGGACCCCTACCTCACAACTTACACAAAAATCAACTCAAAATGGTTCAAAGATCTAAATATAAGAATCAGAACTATAAAACTGTTAGAAGAAAACATAGGGAAGAATCTTAAGGACCTTGTGTTAGGTAATGGTTTCTTAAACTTTACACCCAAAGCACAAGCAACAAAAGAAGAAGGAAAAAAAAGATAACTGGGACCTAAATAAATTTTAAAAATTTTGTGCTTTAGAGGACTTATCATGAAAGTAAAGCAACATACATCATAGGAGAAAATTTGGGGAAACCACATACCCACTAAGGGTTTAACATCTGGAATATATAAAGAAATCCTTCATTCAACAACAAAAAACAACCCAATTTTAACATGGGCAAAGACTTGAATAGACATTTCTCCAAAGAAGATATACAAATAGCCAAAACGTATGTGAAAAGATGCTCTGCATCATAGCCATCAGGGAAATGCAAATCAAAACCACAAGACACCGAAATGGCTATTAAAAAAAAAAAAAAGAAAGTTACCAGTATTGGAGAAAATGTGGAGAAACAGAAACATTCATTCATTGATGGTGGGAATGTAAAATGGTGAAGCCATTGTGGAAGACAGTTTGGCAGTTCCTCAGAAAGTTAAGTATAGAATTACCATAGAAATTGGCAAATCCACTTCTAGTCTTATACCCAAAAGAATTGAAAGCAAGAACTCTAACAGATATGTGTACCCTGTTGCTCACAGCAGCATTATTCACAATTTCCAAAAAGATGGAAGTAACCCAAGAGTCCATCTTCAAACTGTCCTATGTACAGTGGGTTCAAACCCTCAGGAACGTAGATTAAGAATAAGAATACATGTTGGGGAGCGGATGTGGCTCGAGCGGTTGAGCGCCGACTTCCCAGATGGGAGGTCCCGGGTTCAGTTCCCAGTGCCTCCTAAAAACAAAGAAAACAAACAAAAGCAAACAAATGAAAAAACCAACTCAGGGTAACCAGTGTGGCTCAGTGGTTGAACGCCAGCTTCCCACATCCAAGGTCCCGAGTAAAATCCCCAGCCCCAGTACCTCAAAAAGAAAAGAGAGAAAAAGAAAGAAAAAAGAATATGTGTTTGTTGGGGTACATAATTCAATCTATAACAGCTGGCTGGCTACCACAGCTAACTAGTATTAGAATAATACTCATTGAGAATATTAAATTAACACTAAAAATAGTGTTCGGAGTAAAAGAAGAAGGAAGGGAAAATCTTGGATGAAACCAGGGTTTATTAATTGCTTATGATAACATGTACTGTGGAAAAAATAAATGGGATATAAAACACACTCTTCTTCAAGCACTTGAATTTTTGTGAGAAGCTAAGACGTGCACATAGAATAATTAGAAAGCAAATAGGGTGACAGACTGACTCTATATACAAAAGAGGTTCAGAACTGGAAGAACTAACTGGTCGGATTAGTTTGTAGAAAGTATCAATTTGTATAAAAATGATCACACCTCATCCTAGGCCTCTCTCCACTCTTTACAACTAAAGGTTTAGTGTAAGTTAGCATCTTCAAACACCTATTTTGTTGACTACAGGTAGGACTGTTTCCAGACATTCGAGTTTTGCAAGTGATTTACCAGGACAAATGGCCCTGTAAGTCTAAGAAAAAGGCTTCCAAACTGATTATAAAACCAAATCCCTTTTCTTTTGGGCTAGTCTATTGATGCCAGATTGCTAGACTGGGCAGAAAGGGACAAAAATGGGGCAATATCCAAATCATATTGTGAGCAAACGCCAGTAGAGGATCTGAAGAAATGTGACTGGCATGGCACAAGTATCAAATTTATCACTAGCTATTGTGGGACAGGCACTATGCCGGGTGGTAGGAACACGCAGTAGGACAAGGCAGACTCCACCCCTGCCCTCCTAGACTTGTCAGCTTCATCAGGAAACACACAAAACTTTAAACATTCAATAAAGGTATGAGGAACACTATGACAAGGAGTATAAGATCACAGAGGAGGAGTTACATTTCCCCCAAACCTAGGGTGTTAGGAAAGGAAGGGCATCCTTAGTATAGGACATTGAAGCTAAAATGTGAAACATGTATAGATAGGAGTTAGCTAGAAAAAAAACGGGCAAAAAAGAATAATCCAGGTAGAGAGAAAAGCATGTTTTCAGGCCAAAAGCCAGAAAGTGAGGTGACTTTAAGGAACTGAAAAAAGTTTAATGACTGGAACATACAGTGAAATGGGGCAAGTGTAAAGAGTGGAGAGACGCAGCGGGGCAGACTGAATTCTCTGCAGCTCCTCCCAACAAGAGGCTCCGTACTCAGCCTTTGAATTCTTACTGGCCTCATGACTTGCCCTGACCAACAGAATGTGGCGAAGGTGGCACTATGTGAGCGCTGGTGCCTAGCCAATTATACTCTCACTCTTTTGGAATGCTGCCCTGAAATCTCCAGGTAAAGAAGCCAATCTAGCCTAAGGGAGGATGAGAGACCATGTGGAAGAGAACCGAGGTGCCCCCCGTACCAAAGGCCAGGCGTGAAGGAGGCTCTCTTGGACCTGCTAGCTCAGCCATCCTGCCAGCTGAACGCTGTCAAATGACCAAACCCAGGTGAACACAGCCCGGGAACTATCTGGGCAGCCCACAAAATTATGAGTAATAATCTTTTTTCTTTTTAAACCACTAAGCTTTGGGATTTTTATTTTATTTTATTTTTTTTTAGGAAGTACCAGGGATTGAACCCAGGACCTCATACACGGGAAGCAGTTACTCAACCACTGAGCTACATATGCTCCCCAGTGAGAGATGGTTTTTTGTTTGTTTATAGGAGGTACCGGGGATTGAACCAGGACCTCATACATGGGGAGCTCAACCACTGAGCTACAGCCACTCCCCGTTTTGGGGATTTTGTTAGGTAGCAAAGGGAAAGAGACCACATCACCGAACACCAGGGTAAGGGCGTTGACCTGCCTCCTGAAATCAGGGGGAGGCCTGGAAGTGCTTTCAGTATGGGGCGACATATTCTATTAGTGCCACAAACACAGTGCTGAGGCCAACACGCTTTCTCAGGGCCTTATAAACATTATAGACCTGGTAAGAACAAGGTTGACTGCAAAATACAAAAAGAATATGGAAAAATCAAAATTCATAAATGTTTCATTAGATGTTGGCAATCTATAACATCTCAAATGCAATCCAGTTCTTACGTAGTTACATATATTGGTTTTCATTCAAGAAGCAGGATCTTTTTAATTTACTTGATATGTCATGGAGTGGGGGACTCTCCACAGTACCGTGTACCTTGACCAGGCAAAGAGGAATAGAGAGAAGGGCTCAGAAGTGAGGGTAGCAAATAACAGACAAAAAGGCTTACGGCACCACGGCTTTGACCCACCAATATGGCAAGGAAGAAATTATATTTGTCTTGCTAGCCAAAATAAAATAAAAGAAAATTCAGCAAAATTTTAGTCAGTTTAAAAAAAATAATCATCATTTAACTTTCTCTATAGACAGTACCTTTTGACTTTTTTTTTTTTTTTACCAGGAGGTCTCGGGGATCGAACCCCGGTCCCTCCATACGGTAGACGGATGCCAAACCTCTTGAGCCACATCCATTTCCCAGTACCTTTTGCCTTGATGAACAAGTTTATGCAGCTTACCCAGAGCAGAGCCAGCAGTGTGCCTATACCAGAGAGAGAATCAGGAAAGTAAACTAGCAAAAGAGAGGGAGGCCTGTACTGTGGAATCTAAATTCCAATAGTAAGTTATTTCTATTTGAGATGTGAACGCACTGTCAAAAGAACGACAGCCTGACAACTACCTTGAAAATGCTCTCAACCTATTTGCAGACCTCAGCCTGCCCCTCCCTGTCACTTCTCGCTTGCCCTTTTCCCTCAGATTGCCAAGGCCCGCCAGCTATGTCTGTTTTGAATGGCAGCGCCCAGTGCTCAGCTAAGGAAATCCCCTCCTTCCCTAGCTAGCTCACCAGGAAATTGTTTGGAAGTCAGCTTTTTCCCGGAGGTGGCTCCAGTGTCCACAGGGAGGAAGAGGTTTTCTTGGGCCAAGAGCACGCCGCTGGCAGGCCAACGGAGGGATGGTGGTGGTTAGACCACAAAGCCCCAGGAAAACTCCGCAGAAGGGCGTCCGGGTACGTGTGTGTTTGCCACATGGCTTGCTTTGGATAAGTAAAACTCAACTCACATTCCCTCCCCTGCTAAATAAAAATTTTAAGCCACGCCTTTTATTTTGTTTTGTGTTTTTTTAACTTCCGACTTAATCATCCTCAGAACCACAGCAAAGGCTGATTCAAAGGAGGAAGAGATAGATGATGAAATTACATCGAAATTAAGAATTTTACCTAGAAGATATTCTTCTATTAGAACATTACTTCAGCTCAGAAAAATTATAACTAGGTCAATGGCAACTCTTTTACTTTTTAATTTAATTTGTGTTTATTTTCTAGAAAAAGAGCAGTCGTCAGAATCAAGAGAGTCTGGACAAAATAATGCTCTAGTAAGGAGGAAATGTTTGACTAGATACCTGTGTTCCATATTATATGTCAATATGATCATCCTTCCTGTCAAGTTCAAATACGTACAAGGAAGACAAACTTCAAGCTACTGAGAAGTTCTTCAGTCATCCAAGCCACACATAAAATTAGAGCTGCCCTGAAAAACAAAGAACCTGAGCAGTGGATTTAGGGCAGATAACTAAAGTGACACTCAGAGAAAAAAAAAAAAAAACTTGAAATGTGTTTTTTTCAGGACCTTAAACAACAGGCTTCTGTTGGGGTGATTCAAGCACTACACTAAGGCGGGGGGACAGGGACCGGCACAGATGAATGAATGACTGAATGACCCGTTCAATCTTATGATGATGCTAAAACCTCCCCACATTTGGGACTAGATGCTTGTTCCTTTTACTGCATTTAGATAGAACCATTTAAAATGCAAAATAAAGTGTCTAAGCATCCACCCTTTGAATGCAGGCTTCTAGTAATGAACATACACTGGCCATCCTAATTATCAAAGGCCTGAAGATGTACTTGTTCTTTGGTGTAACAATGACATAAGATTTATTTATTTTGAGAAAGTCATGTGTTTTTCCCTTCATATTGTTAATGTGGTATATTGCATTGATTGGTTTTCTTGGGTTGAGACATTCTTGAATGCCTGGGATGGAACCCACTTGATCGTGGTGTATGAGACTTTAATGTTCTGTTGAATTCGATGTGCATGTATTTTGTTGAGAACTTTTCCATCTCTATTCATAAGAGAACTTGACCTTATAATAAAGTAGTGACTCAGGTGTCAAAAAAAAAGATTTATTTATAGTTTTCCCAAGACTCAAACATTTCCTGGAATGAGACATGACCAAAAAATCATTTTATTGTAAAGGCTGGCAGAGTACAAGGGAAAACGGTCTTCAAAGACAAAAAAAAAAGGTTCTGCCGGCTGTCTTTGTAGCAGAGGGTGAGGGCATATTTTTTTACTGAGGATGCAACCATTGTAGGCAAACAGCAGGAACTCTCTCCTGATGTTATATCCTGTTGTGTTTAACTCATTAATTTAGTAGGCCCTAAGCTACTAGAGTAAATACTCGCACTAGTCATTCTTTTGTGGATACCCCCCAAAGCATTTTATTATGACTATGTAGCTAAAGAGAAAAAAACCAAACAATCTATGTTTACATAGATCACATTGAATGGGCTACTCAAAAATACACTCTTTTGAACTTAGTGTCACAGTTGTACACGAAGAATCTTTTTATTTATTTATCCTTTTTAAATGTCTTTTGCAAATTCTACAAATTTCCAAATTTCTATTACTATGGAGAGGAAGACCAATATAGCAAATGTATACTTTTATATTTTATTATTTATTATTTTATTATTGAAAAATACAAACCACATTTGCCATCAAATCATTATTTCATAGTCTTTCAAGATCACATTGTGGGGGGGGGGGAATCAATAGTCAGATGGATTGGCAATGCTAATTCTGAACCAATTATAAACAGTTAAATATAGACAACTATAGTTGATAATGAATTACTCATAGACAGACTGAACAATGTAAGTATCCCACAGAGATATTGTCAAATGGCCTTAAGGATGGTTCATTTTCTAAATACAGAGAAAATAATCCAATTGTGAAAGGTAAATCATGAGCCTATCTAAATTATTAAGTAGGAGTGATACGAGCTATATAAAATACCAACTGCTACTTCTCCATCACTCAGACCTTCCCTGGAATGTGTCATCCCCATTGAAAGACCCTAAAAGAAAGGAAAGGGCAATTGATTTGAGGACTAAAAGTCAAATAGTTTGGGTCTAATGAGGGTTTGGAAGCAAAGCTGACATTCCTCATCTTCTTTGAACACTATTAAGTTCATTGTGGCCACTTAATAAATGGTTGTTCATAATATTACTAAGTTTCTGGGTTATTTTACAGTCTCTGGAGAAAAGGAAGAATAAAATGAGAAAGAAGAAACTTAGGCAACTAAAAGGATACATCAAATAAGAACACTAAAATAACCTACGTGGTAGAGGCTGTGAGTTTCCTACCTGTTATCCATCCTGCCCCACGGTTTCCTGGCAATCGTTACCATCTTTCACCCCATCTCTCTACAGCTCACCCCTCCAACACCCAAAATTTTTAATTGGACATATACAGATACAAGAAAAAAAATGTTTGCAGAATCAATGTTCAAAGAATTAGAAAACCACTGCCCTTAGCTATAACCAAGACATTTCACTAAAGCAACATTGCATCAAATTGCTCCAAAGCAGAGTTTTCAACCACAACACTATTGATATATTGGAACAGATAATGTTTTGTTGTAGGGGACAGTTGTGTGCATTGTAGGACAGTTAGCAGCATGCCTGGCCTATACCCACTAGATGCCAGTAGCACCCTCACAGAGTGACAACAATGCCCATGTCTAGATATGGGCAATTGGCACCCATTTGGAGGTGGGCAACTTCACCCCTGCTGAGAACCACTGTGCTACCCTAGCATCTAAAAGAGAACCAGTCTGAAGCTCTTTGAGTAGCTTCTCTCACAAGTGAGTTAAATTAACCTCTTTATGAATAAAAAAATGGTTCCCAATGACTTTTGGACATTAAAAGAATATTAACTTTCATACAGAATGCCACTTTCCTTCCTCTCCTATGGTCGGGAGCTTAAAAGACAGCGTGCTGCCACTTACACAGTGCAGTCTGTGAGAAGTGTTACTTTAACTAATGGCTAACGCCACCTGTGGGAAAAGAAGATACCAAACCAACAAATGGAGTAACCTAGTGAAATGTTCAGTTATAAAACAAAAAATTCCTTACTGAGAGTCAATGGCCATCACACGCTGTTGCCAGAAGCTAGTGAGCAATAGATGAAGAGGTTTTATCCGTGCTCTGAAGAACTGTCATCTTTTAACAGCCCTCAAATAGACAGTTTATAGTTTTGTGGTTTGAATATAATTTGCTTTGTCCTCTAAACACAATTACTGTGGGGTCAGAAAGAAATGTGGCATGACCCCAAGTCTATATAATATGGTTGGCATTTTATTTTGATAGAGTTTTTAATTACTAAAATTAAATATGTGGTCAAAGTCAGTTACTGTTACTTTTTTAATTTAAAGTTAAAAATACCATATAGAATGCTAGCAACTGCTTCGCTTTCCTCATCTGTAAATTGGGGGTTATAATTATAGCACCTACTCCCTAAATTGTTATTATGAGGATCAAATTAGTTAATATTTGTGAAATATTCGCAGTGGTACTAGCATGTACCCTAGGGTTAAGAATTAACAAATAATTGTAATTATTAAATCATTATACAGATGCCTTTATATTATAAAATAGCAAAAGGTTAATACCAGAAATTACTGATGCTGGCTAGAGGGGTCCCACCCATTTATGGTAGCTCTAGACTTAACCTCACCCTTGTGTCCGCTTACTTTTGTGATGGTGATTCTAGATTGAACTCACCCCTGTGTACACTTACTATTGGGATGGTAACCACATATGAAAGCCCTTGTAACTGACCTTTGTTCTGTATACCCCTATCCCAAATCCTTGAGACTGACTCTGGTTTGCTACCCCACCCCCGTCCATCCTGTTCAGCCCCTTAATGTTTATTAATGAAGGAACCTGTGTTCAGCTCCACCCCAATTATTCATTGGCACCCTAATGTTATAAAATATTAGAATTTCTACAGATCGGGGAGGCAGTTTGGGGCCATGAGGCCACTGTGCTCCATTGCTCGTGCAACCAATAAAACTCTCTCTCTTTGAAACCCGGTGTCTCAGGAATTGGCTTTAAAGACACATCAGGACAAAAGCTGCTTTTGCTCCATATCAAGCATGTAAGTGTCTGTTAAATAAATAAAATTAATATTGCTCTGTATTTGGAGGTGAAATTATGTTTATGCTTACATTCTTCATATCAAATTGGCTGTATTATTTTGTTGCACTTTTCAGGCAGTGGGCATAGAAACCAAGTCCTTTGAAATGTTCCTTTCTGTCTTGGAACTCTCTGTATCTCACAAAACACACATTTGGGGGGTGGGGATTTTTCCAGGAAACAAAATCTACTGTGTGTGTGTGTATTATGTATACATAAATTCTAGTTGTAACCCACTATATGGAGATTTCACTACCCACAGTCCTGAATCTTGACCTACAATTTGAAAAATACTGCTTTAGACTAGTATTTCTCAAAAGTATTCTATAGAAAAGTACTCTTACAACATGTTAAAGAATGGGCTCCATGGTCAAATAAGTGGGAAACACTTCATTTTTTTTTTTTTTTAAATCCAGGAGGTCCCAGGAATTGAACCCAGGTCCCTCCATATGGGAGACAGACACCCAACCATTTGAGCCACACCCATCCCTGAAACACTTCATTCATAACAAGAGTGCTAGCCTTAAGAAATTCTGCAATTAAGATATCTATTTTTTTTTTATTTTTTATAAGATATCTATTAATTTTTATAGAACTCAAAAGGTCCCAATTTTATCTCTAAACCCAAAAAAAGCACCTTTTCTTCTTTTGTAACGATTAGCATCACATGGTTTGAGGACTCCTAGGCTAGTTTTTATATTTCCCAAATAAAATTTAAAAAAAAGAAAAACACCATTTCCAGAGAGAAACATCCTAACGTAGTCTAAAAGTGCCTAACCCTGTGCCTAATACAAAGTAAATCCTTATTCAACTCAATTGATGCAGTTTTGCAATTTCTTATTAAAATTTAATGCAAAGTGGCCCTGAATCCCCTTAAAAAGGAATGTACTAGTTAAGCAAGTAGAGTAGCAGAGATTGAAAGTGCTATATAAATGCTAATAGCTTTCAAATGGTTTTTTAAAAAGTACTATGAAAAATTGTTTCCAACTATTAACCAAGTGACAAAAACAAATGGGATCTGAAGGGAACGCTTTGGATATTTTATCTCCTCTCTACAGGAAATTTCTAGAAAGAAGTATCCCTGCAAGCATCCAGCTCACTGAGGAAATAGCTCGAAAAGAAAAGCTATATGCCTAAATTACTTACCATTTGCAAGAGAATAGTGGAAAATGGAGGTGGGGGCAATATGTATCTAAGAATAGGGAAATGGTTAGGTAATAGAGAGTGTCAATTTTGTTAGATAGCCCTTAAAATGTATAACAACTAAGTATATCCATTGGGGATATTCATTATATGATATTGCTGGGTTGGGAGTGGAGTGTTAGAGAATCGAAAGTGAACTCTACAAGTTAAATTTATGTGAAAAGCAACTGGGAAACTGAAAATAGTTGGTGTGTTAGGACAGTGGTTCTGAAATTTGAGGGCACAAAAAAATCTGCTGTCAAAACCTATTTAAAAATGCAGGATATGGGAGTGGATGTGACTCAAGTGGTTGGGTGTCCTTCTCTCATATGGAGGGACCTGGGTTCGATCCCTGGGACTTCCCGGTTTAAAAAAAAAAAAAATGCAGGATAATCTAGGAACTGTATAACATAGTAATAGATGGTAGGTAGTAGATGAGGATTGTGGTTAATATTACAAATACAAGAATGTTCCTCTTTTACAAGGTGTTAAGAATATGGTGGTACATGGGCAAAATACAACTAACATAACTTATAGACTATTGTTAACAGTAATATTGTAATAGTTTTGTAGCAAAGGCAAAGAAGATACTATATCAATGCTAAAGGTAAAAAAAAAAAAAAGAATATGGGAATGAGTTTTATGAGACGTGACTATGACCAAGCATTTTTTTTTTCACTGTCTTCATTAATAAGGAGACCTTGGTCATGTCAGTTAACCAATCTGTGCTCATTTATTCATCTTTTGGAACACTGGAGAAATAACTGAGTTTGTTTTTAGGATTAAATAAGAAAAACCTGTCTGGACAGGACTTTTAAAACCAATTCTTCCATAATTTGTTAAGCTACCTTTTGTCTGTTACTTTATTTTTTGAGGTTGAAATACAATTTTTTTTTAAATGCAGATTCTCTGGCCTCTCTCCTAGACAAATGCCCAAGAATCTGCATTTCTAATGAAAGCAGTTCTGAGGCTAGTGGTTTGTGGACCCCCCATTCATTCGGTAACTAACTTGGCACCTAGCATGTGCCAAGTTCTGTTCTAGCTGCTGGGTATACAGCCATGAATAAAGTCATATGTGAGAAAAAAGCATTAACGTGATAATATATTTTTTAATTCTTTAATATTAAAGCTGTGTTTCTCAAAAAAAAAATTTTTTTTTAATTAAGAACTAAAATTTCTCTGCTCTCTGCCTAATTTTTGTACCAAAGAGGAAAAACACATTAGACAGCTCTCTGGGCTTGACTTTAAGGTCAGCCTATGACGTCTGGACACTGGAAGGGAGTGGAATTAACTGGCCAGAGAGGGCTCACAGCCACCTGGAGAGGTCCTACAGCCTTTCCTGCTGTTCCTACACAGCCTCACAGCTCTCCCCTCCCAGGGAATTAAGTGGGATGACTGGAAATCAGAAAAGGTGGAATACAAAACGTGTTACTTTATTTCTAACGGAGCACAGGTTAACAACAGAGGAATAGGGAGTGAACTTCTAGAATCTGTGTCATCCTCTGACTCTTGCTGGTTGTCTGAAGTTGACCTCTGAACTCTGCCAGTTAGAATTTTGCTCCTTGCC